>JAACJT020023173.1:0-17051 GCA_009936485.2 Gymnarchus niloticus | reverse complement strand
GGTGGAGGGGGGGGCCTGGGGCGGGGGGGGGGGTTGGTTTGGTGGGGGGGGGGGGGGGGGGGGGGGGGGGGGGGGGTGGCATTTTGCAGAAACAGAGGGTTTTTTGACCAACAGTGGTTGACCCTTCATGGTATGCAATGTATGTCATCACGTGTGGTACCAGAGTGACTGAACACTTTTCCGTGTGTGAAACTTGTATCTTTTCAGAGTGTTTCTTAAGGGGTTAGCTGACCTGTGGGCTAGAAAGCCTTAAATCTATCTTCAGCAATTTTATATATGGGGTACCGTAAGCAGATAGCTGATGTATTGGATGGTAATGTTGAATGCTATAGGGGTAAAACTGTGGTGGTTTGGAACCATGTCTATGTCCTCTACTGGACATGTGAATCTCTGTAATTTCTGCCTGTGTAGGGGTGAAATTCCAAAGGTGGTGTAGTCAGGCAGGTAAAGTTGATGTGAAGCCCTGGCTGATCTATGAGACTTAGCTTAGCTTAGCACAGCATTTCCGCATTGACCAAAAGCAGATCTTTACAGCAGGTCTTTATTTATTGTAGCGATTTGTTCATTTATATATTTTAAAACATATAAATGTATTTTGTTCGTACAATTCTGTTATTTTGTAGACTAAATGTACCTCAATTTCATATTTTGGACTACAAAGCTAATGTTTTACAAGACCATCAGTTAAGGTGACATTGCTTCCTGCTGACCTATTAGACCTGAATTGTTATTCTTTGAAAGAGCGCATTAAAAAAAGAAATAAGTGCCAAGGCAAAAAAAAAAAAAAAAATGGCCTTGATTCTGAGATAAGTAACATCAAACCCTGAGTTCTGTAAAACAATCCCATAAAATGCTAATCAGGCTAGTAATGTTCACCATGACACAAGCCGCATAGTTTGACACATTACCCTTTCGTAAATGAGGAGAAAATAAATTTCAGAAATTTTCCAGACATGACAACCAAAAAGTATGGATAAGTCACATTTACGTACAATTTACATCCTAATTAGTATTCACAGTGTAGACAGTGCAGAATGCATGCTGCTATATGGAAATCATGGGCAACGAACTCTCTTCTGCTCTTACTCATTAGCATAGCTTTCTCTGGTAGCGATACACAAATAAACGGATTTTATATGGATATACCAAAATGTATATGTTGTTTATATTGATTGATCATATGCACTTAAAAGGCCCAATGCATATGGAGCTTAATAATAATTCTGTGGCTCAAGTATACAACATTACAGAATAAAATAACAAATATACTTTAGTTATTCTATCAGTGTGGGAGTTGCATTAGTCTTTAATAGGGAGAGTGAGATATTCCTCTTTGGTTTCCCGACAGAAGCCCTGCTAATGAATAAAAATCACTGCATGCTACGAACAGATTAATTGGACTACTTCATTGGGCTCATTACAATGCAACTAATTTACATAAGGAATGATAGACTAATGAGGTGTCAGCGTCTTGACCTGCCACAACATTGACGTGACCACCCCCGCATATTAAACCTTTATGAAATATAGAGAAAGAGTCCAGCATATAGGACTGTATGTTCTTAAAGACCTTTGTCTTTTCACAAACAATGTATCACTTTTTAAGGGTGAGATGCGTTTTACTCAAGGGGACCGCTTAGTCTGAGTATGTACACAGTGACATGACAAACTTATATGGAATAGTCTATGTACCTTAGGACAATGCTATTTATCTGTCTATAATGGCTGCTTCTCATGTAAGTGATGCTAATTAGAAAAAGAATAATTAAAATTCACAGACAAAATATTTGCCTTTCGTATATTTTAATTGTATTTAAATTATTTGTATTGTTAATGGTCGAAAATGTGCAATTACATAACATTTTCTGATTTATAAGCAAGACAATTTAATTCTACAAACCTAAATGCATTTCTGGTTGTGCTGATGTATTGCTCATTTGATTCTAGAAAGTTCATTGAAACAGTTTCTACATTTGTCAGCCAGGTATACACATTTCACATTTGCACTGACATAGCTGATCATTGGGTTTGTCATTACATGTAGTTTTCTTGTATCTAGAAAGACGAGGCTGAAAACACATTCAGTCGATTCACCAGTAATGTTCCGTTCTTTTGAAGACGAATGAAGACACATGTTGTCAGTCTCACCCCACCGGTACATACAGGTATCCTGCCACTAACTATACCCGAGTACATAGCATGCTGCTCTTGAGTCACCCTGTGCGTAGTTTTGAAAATGGAGCAGGAAGTAGGTGTGGGGCAGGAACCACAACCAGGAAGGGGTGTCTGAGTGCCTGGTAGAGTAAGAGGGAGAGAGAAGTGCACAGAAGACAGGGAAGAGGAAGGTATAGAGGGAGGGGAGGCCAAAGGTAACCAAGAGTGTCCAGTAAAATATGGGCCACCATATATTGTAGATCACATAATCAACCTTCGCCCAAGTGTGGCTTAGGCAGGGTGATGGATGCAGCCTCAAGTGAACCAATCTACAGTGCAGTCTATAATGCAGACATTCAAGAATGAGAATGGATATATGAACCCACGCTGCATTATAGTACTACACACAGCATATGGCATGCATTACTGAATGGTGTTTCTATATGCTGCATATCTCAGACCATACTGTAGAATCTACAGCCTCTGTGTGTCCATTGATGGGTTAAAATTCTAAAAATACAGAAGGTACGACTGCTCAAAAGCCCCAGTATTCAGACCAGAGCTGGAAATGGAGACATGGTGGAAGCAAGTTAAGCTGCCCTACGATCGCATGAGGTAATTCACCATGCTCCGGCCACTGGCTCCTGTAACACACACCGTCTCTGTGAATTCTTGACAGGTTAACACAAGGCACTCATTACTGAGAACGAGAGGGGAGTTGTAAGACCAGCCTAGCCAAATCATGTGGCTGTTCGGGACAATGTCAGTTTTCACCGCTGCATTTCTGTGAGGGAATGGTTCGACTCCCGCCCACGTCTGCCGATGGTGTTCCTGCCACTTTATTAGCTCTTCCTCAATCCAAGAGAGGAATTCTTTCAGCTTGGATGTGGAAGGTGCAGGTATTACTCGAGCACATCACGGCTGAGGACTGTGCAGGAAACGGGTGTGGGATGCCCGCTCTGGATCCTCAGGGGACATGACATAAAATATGATGTAGATATAGCTTGAAACTGGGCGTCCTGTGAGGCATTTCATTCAGATTGTGCAATATTATTTTACTTTAGTTTAACAGTTAAAATAGATTCACACCCCTGCTTTAGTGTTGTTTCATTTGCTTAATATTCAACAGGTACATTCCTCTTTTATTTTCTCTGTCCTTCCAACGTATTTTCTTCTACAAGTGTTGTGACCATGTATGTGTCTGTTTCATTCTTGATGTTGAATTGTAAGAATATTCAGTTTTTTTTCCACATTCATCTGAAAACATTTTTCGCATTTGTGCAGTATTCAATATGCCTTTGGTGTGGTTTTGAAAGAAAATGTTAGCGTTTTTTGTTTTAGTGTTCAAATAAGAAAGGATTATATCTATTTGGTAACAATGTTATAGTCATTGCCCAACTTTGTGTGTTTTGATGCTCGTAATTAACACTTTGAGTATTTTAGCATCTTTAGCCATATAAAATACACTTGTATCTTCTCAGCTTACTAGTATATACCGTATAAAGTTACCACAAACATAAAACTGATTTTTTTTAAATCTGTGGAAAATATTGCTGTCATTTCACATTAAATGCTCCACCTGCATAATCCTGCTGAAGATTTGCATGCCATATTAAGTCATAACATGTATCAATGCAGTCAAATCAAAAGGCTATAAATACCGAGTGACATCATAATAAGCTATACGGTACGTTATCATTACATCAGTCATCAGCCTCTGACTTGAGGCAGGGTACCCAGGTCTTGTGATCATTGCCTGAGCGGCTGTCTGTAAGGAGCCCATAAAGTCTTATAGCAGTTGAGCTCAGCAAATTAGCTTCTTGAGAAGCACTTAGACTAGAGAGAGAAGTGGACGTAACATCCAGGCGAGGCTGATTAGGTTGTTCGTAATCGTTCATGCAGTTGCATGTATAGGATACATCTTCACTAAAGTGTGTAATAAATGTATGGGGAACTCCATGTGTATTTCCCGAATCGTACTCAGTAATAAGAAAAGGGGGGGGGGGGGGGGGGGGAAGAGAAAACCCCAGCCACCCAAATCCAAATCACGACCCCCCCCCATAGCAAAAAAACAGGCAAAAAAACACAAATTCAAAATGTTAGACCAAAAGCTGGAAAACTTGTAAAACAAATCAGTCATATATGAAAGAATAAACCACTCGATGTGCTGGGACACTCAATAATTTACAAGGAGGCGACTAAAGATGGGTGAGCCATTGGGAAAAGAAGGGAAAACTTGTTCTTCTGGACATTTTTTGCTGCTCCATATTTGTCAGTGGGCTTCAGTGTGACCTATGTACTCCACACCCTCTTTTGAACCCTTTGGTCATTTTATAAGGTCTTAATTCACCAAGCTGATGAATTAGGGGTGTGTTTAATTTTCAGGAAAGGTGGAGTGGCATCCGATTGGATGTGGCTGGATGGCTGCTTAGCTTGATGCAGGAAGAACAAAGCAAATAAATTTTTACACACCAACTAAAGCAACTTCACAGGGTACAAAACGCACGTAGCCAATATCCATCCATCCATCCATCCAAACTGCATCTCCTGATAAGAGTTATGATGGCAGGACACCTAGAAGGTCAAATCAGACTTCTCCCTCCAAGGTCACAGGCATCCTCAAGCCAGCTAGGAAACATTGTCCCTTCTATCTGTCCCTCATCTTCCCCAGGTCCTCCATCAGGTGGGACATGCTCAGCACAGCCATTACAAAGTTAGCATTTTTTTTCCCCCAAACTGCCTTGTACAGTTAGTATATAGAAAGTTATGTGATATTTGGATGCATTGATTAAAATAAATTTTTTTTTAAATGGTTCATTTTCTGGAAAACACAATTTAAAAAGAAGGCATAAGCTTCAAATATGGAGATGACCACCATTCAGAAAACATAATGACTGAAGAGTACCAGGCAGTCAGGGAGGCCTGCTGCAGAAGGTGGTGGCTATATCAAAACTTAATAATTCCATAAGCTGTTTGTTTTATTTTCAGCAGTGGGAATTTATACTGGGCAATATTTATTTTTTGCTTTGCAGGTAATAAGAATTTAATTTTCTCATTCCAACTCCTTTCATTTTGGTCATAGTCTGTTCTGGTTAGTTTTACACAACGCTTATGAGAATTGTGGCATGGCGCAGGATAATCTTATACCTGTTCATAGCATTAAGGAAACATCAGAACTAGAAACTGGAAATTAAAAATCATGCCATTGTAGCAAAATTAAAAATGGAAAAAAAAATAAGGAACACAAGCAAGCAAGTCATTCCAGGATCTGGTAAAATATTGCCATATTGCAGAGAGCATTTCTTTTACCAGATTTCCAATAAATGCTTTAACAGAAATGTCACTGGATGATGGGAGAGTGAAATTTTCTTCAACATCGGGTTTCTTTTCATATAAGCAATGCTCAGATATATTGGACATTAAATGATACACAAAGTTAACACAGTTACAGCTCACGATCGTTTCAGAAAATTTCATCTCAATACCAGTGAATAAGTTTCCTAAAAAAGATTCGGCCTTAAGTTCTTTTTCAAATTCAAATGATTCCTGTTTAAAAACTTGAAGCCCACCCCATTTTGTTCTATTTGAACGCTGAATTGATAGTCCCAGTGTAGTCCCAGAGTTCTCCTGAGTTTAAAGTAACGGCGGTAACAAAGGAACTCTTGGCCAGGCTTTTACACTTAATTCAATTTGACAGAGCTGTTCTAAAATTCAGGTGATATGCTTGCGGTTTCCTGGACAAGCAGCTTCTCTCTCTAAAGCCATGTGTCCAGTCTTAACTCCAGGGGTTTTGGAGTCACGGGGGTCAAACCACACAGAAACTTGTTTTTCAGGTTCTCCAGCAATCAAATATGTGGACATTTCCATATCCCATGAGCTGTCCATATTTAACTGAGCTCGTCCAAAGTCTGTACCCTCAGTCCTTGCCTCCAGCTGTCAGCAGTGGGATATAATTGGCATGGTGAACACCTCTCTCGGACTAACAAGCTCTTGCTAGTAAAAGCATGGACATAGATGTGATTGGCAGGTTTTTATTTTGACACCAGGAAGGTGGTTTTCTCCTACATGGCTTGAGCCTACTGATGATCAACAACTTCATTTCCATCCCATTTTTTTCATCACATTTTAATTATTGATTAAAAAGAAACAGCTTAGAGCATATCTCTTTTCTTAGGATTTGTAAATAAGCTTGGTGGTGTGTGACCCTGTGAGTTAGCTGTCTGGTAGGTCGCCGGTTTGAATCCCAAGACTGGCAAAGTGCCCTCGAGCAAAAGGCTCTTCACCCCAAAAAAACTGCTTCAGGGATGCTGGGTAAATAGCTGACTCTGTGCTCTCATCACCATCTGTATGTGCTTCACGAAGAGCAAGATAATGGAAAAGCGTGAAGCACATTCCAATGTATTTGTGCAAAGGGTGAAAGAAGTTTAGTTTATTCATTTAATATAGTCTTGCATGTCAATAGTACATTATGCTTTAAATTTTTAAAACATTCTGACAAACGGTTAATTTTTTTAGGTGGTGTATAGCATTTTACCCACATGGTTTGCAGTGTTTGGTGTATGCTGTCATGCGTGTGTAATGAATATATTTGCCAGGCAATACTGGTTTACCTTTTATGCAAAAGAACAAAAAATCTCTATTGTAAACTGCTCAACGCACACGCAAACACACACACACACACACACACACACACACACACACACACTTTTTTGACACACTGTCCATAAAGAAGGCCAGTTGTATCCTAGCTGTCTCTTTGCACGGTGACTGCTTATTGATAAACACGCTACTGGACATACTAACAGGGGTCATACAGCTGCCTGACAACAACATAACAGGGAAATGTTTGGTGACTAACTGAATTTATTAAACTGAATCATGCTGGCTGCCAATATCCCAGATGTACATTTCCTACTTCCTCAGCAATAAAATCTCGGAACACGCCAACTACAGGTATATAGTTATAAACCTGCAAAGTGAATGCAACAATAAGAGTATTTAAAAAAAATAAAAAAAAATAAAAAAAAGGAATCTCATTACAGATCAATGAAACATTTGAGTTGTTGCAAGTGAGGCTTTTGGACCCAACACTACTCCACACTAGTGTACGATTCACATCCTGCATGAAGCCAGCTGGTGCTGTCCAGCAGCAGATAAACCCTTCGTCACCATGACACCTCTCGTTTTCAACACTCAACAAACACAGGCTCGAGCTACTTCTGGAAGAATGGACAGGCCCAGCCATTATGATTTATGATTAATTATGAATACTCATGTATTGGAACTTTCAACACAAATGAAAAGTATGGGGAAAAAAAAACACATCGAATGTTTAGACTATATTATTGCTTGTTTTAAAAGATCATTTTTAGAAGGACCCAAAGATGAGTACACTTTGGGTGTTGTACGTATAACCCAAAGATATTATACATGAAATCGCGTCTTTAATATTCCATTAGCATGTGTTTACATGGTGGCTTCCTTATCTAGATTTTCTCGTTGTGGTATTCTGTGGTAGCTTGCTGGCCGTACACTGTGTAATTGTTCAAGGAAAATCTGAGAAGTTGTTACGCACTACACCCTCCACCCTCCACAATGTCTCACCATTCAGGACATCAAAATGAAGTTCCTGCTTTAATGTTCCAGCCAAGTAAAACCACTGAGCTTTCATCATTACAATTTATCAAAAAAATGCACTTTGTTTTCACACTCATCACCAAAGACTCTAGGGTGCAGTGTGACTGGTTGAACAGATGGTACATATGTTGACACCTGAAGGAAAACATCCATCCATCTTCCAAACTGCTTAATCCTATTCTCTGTTGCCTAGAGCCTATCCCAGGCAGCCTCAGGATACAAGATACAGTCATGCAGTCTAGCAAACACTATGGACAATTTGCCCGTGACAATTAGCCTACAATGCATGTCTTTGACCTGCAGGAGGAAAATAGAGTACCAAGAGAAAACCGAAAAAGCACAGGGAGAACATGCAAGCTACCCACACAGAGAACTAGAGGGAGTGTTTGAACCTCCAACCCTGAGGGTACAAGGTGACAGGCCTAACCACTGAAAAACTGTGTCTATAAATGAAAACATAGGACCCAAAAACATAAAAACCAAACCTGTTTTTTTGTCCATCAATGCAATGGCTAAAAATAACAAAATGACAGCAGAAAAACAAAAACTAAAATTGCAAGTAAAATGTGCCCCCATTAGTGTGAGAAAGCCTGCCAATCAAAACGTATCTGAATCATGGCTAAGTCAAGGATTGCCAAAGTACCATCTAAATCACCACTGCTCATTCGTCCCTCTGCTTTGAACTACTTGCACGTTTTCATTTTACTGTACATGACTGAAAAGCAGTCGACGTGATGTTGAATGAAGACCTGTTCATAGTTTTGGTACCTTTCTGTCTCCTGGCATGTGTGCATTTTCAGTGGGTCTAACAACCCTAAGCCAATGCAGAGTAATCTCCACATTCAGGGTGCTGTACATGTTGGCCCATCTGATTCCAGTAAAATGGTCCCAGAGGGGATTGTCGGAAAGCCATGACTTTATAAACCCCTTCCTTATCAGAACTAACAAGGTACCATTAGCATGAAATTAAAGGTATAAGATAAGTATTCCTGGGATAGGATAATTGTCTGCCCAGATACGGTTATCAAGCTTTTAATTGCAAAGGGCATGGATGTTTAATGCTGGGCTCCATTATATATGACTACAGCCTGCTACTGAGGATATTTAATCACAAGTTAAGGTGAAGCTCTCTGCAAGCAGTGCTGCATTTCAATGAGCTCATACAGGGTGTTTAAATGGATTCTCCTCCTCCCCTTTGTTCAAATGGATGCAATTATGACTGGAGAGGATTGTGGCCGAGGATTTAGGCACACATTAAAATGCATAAATTGTGTCTTGATTGCCAGTTGATACAGATGTTTGCCGTTCTAACACTGGAATACTATTCTTTTTTTTCATTGATGGTATGTTTGGCGCATACAGATGGTAATCACACAATTATGCAGAAGCACTGCAATTATCCAGCATACACATGCATACAAAATTACACATAAGCCTGCTAGAACATTAGATTATGGAAATAAATGCATTTGAGCAGCGTTCAAAACAACATGCTAAGCTTCCACCCTCAATTGTCCATGCACTATACTATTTTCAGCAACGAGTTGTTGGTATTCTGTGACTGCTGCAGTAGTAGAATTTCAACGCGGTACAGACATTGATACAATGCTGAATTTATGATATCTCTGCAGCTTTGGATTCATCCAACCTAATTTGTAATTCCTTTATACCACAACAATAAAATGGATTCTCTGACATGGATTGGGGTGGCTATCTTTGATAGGCAAGTAAGGGGGGCCGTGATTGCATTGATACACTCCAACTGGCCTTTCTCCAAGATGAAATGCATGAATACACTATGGCAAAAAACGATGCGGATGCCTGTCTGTGCAATATCTCAAAACTCAGGGTATGAATAGGAAGCTGGCCCTCCTTTTGCTGCTATAATAGCCTCTACTCTTCAGGAAAGCCTTTCCATTAGATTTTAAAATGTTGTTACTCGGATTTGCTGCCATTCAGCCATAACAGCATTCATGGGGTTGGGTACTGATGTTTGGCAATGAGGTCTTTTTCTGTTTGTACAGCCAACATCACAGCTGAGCTCTCGCTGAATTTATTCGTTCCCACATCACAATCACTTCACCAGGGCAGAAGAGAGCTGGAGAGGTGGCATCCTGTCACAAATGCACAGGGGGTATCCAAGTGCAGAGACGACGATGTAATTTGAGGCAGGTCAATCACAAAAATCAGGAACTGAGATGCAGGCAGAAGATCGATACAAAACACAAGCAGTCAAAATCAAGACGTGACCCAAGCGGCAAAAATCGAGGCAGAAGCAACAATTTCATTAGAAAGAGTCTGACAAATCCAAATCAGCAAATCAGAGAAAACAGAGTCAGGGTTAGGAAACATAGTCATACACGTGTAAATACCCAGGAAAGCTACCCAGTAGATCACAGAGCTTCAATACGTCACACAGCTGCATTAGAACAGTGGAGAGGAGGATGGAGAACAGGGCAGCCATGGCTGGTTAGGTGAGGGTGTTACACACCCGATGATGGTACCACACTGAAAGTCACTATCCTTCTGGGGCCAACGTTTGTTGCCTGACATTGCCTGACTGTGTGAAGTCATAACCTGTGTCAGCAATGAGTATTGCTTAATTAGTTACTCAAAAGTAGGTTTTCAATTAGATATCAGTAAAAAACATGTATATGATTTTCTTGTGTTCTCACTCTTGCCATTTAATTTTCTGTTTTTATGTTATAATGAGAATTACCTCATGAAACAAGCCTATACTGGTGCTAGAATTACAGAGTAGATGCTCCATAAAATCTAATGCTTCAGTTGTCTTGCATATCCCAAATATTTCTTCATCTTGTTGTCAGATGTTTGGTGGAAGAATTTTACAGAGACAAAAACTTCCCTTTTCTTGCCCTTTATCTGTATGTCTAAAGGTCAGATGGATAGTATTTGTGCCAGGTTAACGAGTGTACAAACAGATAAACAAAACTTCATTCATCCCAAGGAGAAATAAGTGCTGTCTCTATTGCTTAGCAACATAAATTTTACAATATATTCAGCCCGTTTTTGAAGGTTATGACACCTGGCTTATTCAGGAATTTTCATTACAGTGCTTATACATTCTTTGCATTTTTACATGCCTGTCTTGAAAATGAAAGAAGGACAACTACAAAGAGGAGATAACTATTTCCATGGTGCACCCACAGGATGCAGTGCCTCTGAGAAGACCCTTTGTGTCCTTTCATTTTTCACCACCGAGGATTAGCACCCCGTGTCTTCGGTGATTTCATACACTTGGCTGAGAGAAATCAACTAAACGCACTGTGATCCGGAGATGATTGAAACAGTAAGCTGAAGCCTTTATTGGCTAAAACACTGACCTTGTTGTCCAAACAGCAGTTGATTTTGCCATCATTCCTCTGTGTTTCCTTTCTTTTTTGGGGCCAATTGAAGTCTATTCTTCGAGCAGTTATTATATCCATCACAGAAACAAGGAATTTGCAGATTAAAATCCAGTCCTGGAGTTTTATTCCCAAAGCCAAATCATTAAAAAAAAAACAAAAAAAACTGAGTGAGGGCAAATCACATGGTGCCGGAGTCCTGGGAAAAGTCTAGAATCACAGAATATGAAATAAGATAAAAGGTTCTAAACATGAGAATTCAGAACTGAAACAAAATGGTCATACTGCAACTGGAGATGAGATGTACCATTTCAAACCTTGGTTAAAGGATATAAATAGCCAGGCTGCTATTAAGACATGGCTGAAAACAATTAGGTGACTGGCTTAGTCCAATCAAAATTCAGTTGAGAGTGATCAGTGGCAATTTCTTGCTGGTGAGGATGAAGATTGCCAGGACTCTATATGAAATTCAACAACAGAAAGCACTATGTTTTTTTTTTTGAATGTTTGTTTTCTGTGTTGCTCCAGGTTATAGCAGTCTAAGCTTGCAGCCCTTCTACCTACTTTCTTCACAAATTTGTTTTCGTCTTGTTCCTGTCTGACCCGTGTACATACTTTTATATGAATACATCTCCATGGAGGTGGGATCTTTCACTGTTCATCTACTTGGCCATTGTAGAGTGTCACACATTGGAAGAATGAGGCAATAAAACACCGGGTTCCACAGGCAAGTCTTAACGCATCCTGTATTCATGGCACATACCTAATGGACCGTCACATTATGTTATTGATAGGCCTACAGGTTACCTGCACAAAATGCGTCCTTCTCTGCTTGTTAGTATTTGTTGGACCAAGATGCAAGCAGGTTAGTGTTGGCTCCAGTCAATGATTAGCTCATATACTTTCAGCCTTGGTATCTTCTCTGTATAAGAACAACTAAATAAGGAAGAGCAATCCCTTTTTGAAATCAGACCGAATGCTTTGTATTTTTGTTGGAGTGCTGGCCTCTCCCTCATAGTTATGCTACCATACACAGTCCTGCCGGGCTCTTGTTGTTTCATCGTAATAATTCTGCTTTTTTATATTGCTGCTCTGCTCAAGCACGTTTCTCCCTCCAACCTTTTTGGGGTATTCCTTTCAGAGGTCCAGGTTTGAGAAATCCCCCTATTTGTCTGCTGGCCTGCCGTATCCTCCATCCCCATCGTTTGGCTATCCTGACCAGCCTGTTGTTCACTATATTGTATTAATAAACCTGTGCTACTCAATGCCGACCAGAGGATGATGGGCCTCCCCCTTGAGTCTGGTTTCTACCAAGGTTTCTTCCTCCTGAAGGAGTTTTTCCTTGCCACTGTCACCCTTGGCTTACTCTCTGGGGACCTTGGGCACTTTGTGACAATGCCCCTTATTAAAAGTGCTGTATAAATGAAATTGAATTTAATTGAATTGAAATTAACAAAAGCTGCCTTTGTGGATTACTCTTTTACTGGTTAGCAAGCACATAGTCTAACTTCTCATTCAATGTGCCCTTAACTCAGGATATACCATTCCATATAAATTACTATAAAGAGTGGCAGTGATGTATGCTAAAAAATAACAATCCATCCGTCCATTCATTTTCAAAATCGCCTATCTTATGCAAGGTCACTGTGTGCCTGGAGATTATTATTATTATTATTACTGATTGTGATTATGTTGGTGGTTATAATAATAATTTTCCCCCCATTTACTAACAAAAACATGAAATCCAGATTCATACTTTGTTTCGGACTTCCTTCCATTAAGAAGGCCCACTTTCCAAAAGCTGCTTGGAGTTAGAGTGCCTCCAAAAGACGGAGCGTCCGGTCAGCTCTGTCTTAACATGTTTCAGGAGCACTTTAGGACACAAAGCCTATGGGCCACTTCTTACCACACTCTACATTCCAAGTGATCATCATAGATTTATCTCAAGCTCTGCTGGAAAATATACTGCATTAAACAACGTTTTAGATTTCAATTTTTCATTTAAAATAAAGTTAATGTGTACAATTCAAACTTAATATATATAAGAATCTTGTATTTGTTCCTTGTTTGATTTTATTTTTCAATCCTTTTTCATTTGAATGTAATAGACGCTACAATGAAATAATTTGTCTTTTTCCACAATTGCAGATAATAGAAGAATAGAAGATCATTTCTTTGACATGGGCAATCATTATTTAAAAAGCAATGTTATATGGTGTCAAATTTTAAATTCTTAAGTCTCACGCAGTTTCCAAAATATACGAATGCTGCTCTTAGGTCTAATCAAATTTGCAACAAAACATAAATGAAGAAAAAAAATCTTGATAGCTTTGCGTTTTCCAAGATTGTTAAATAGTAGTGAAAACTTATGCTTGCAGATAGAGACTGATCGCATCTGTTTTCTTTTTTTAACAAAATAATACCAGAATTTAAGACAAATAATGCAAACACGATAATAATGAAAACATTAGATGATGTAATCTGTGACTACATCATATGAATCCTTATTTTAAAAGATGACAGCATACAGTTTAAACACACATTGGCATCATAGCTAGTGTCACATGTTTAGCAAGGAAACATATAGATGTGATAACTGAAGTTAGGTGAAGTTCTGCTATAACTAATGTCAGAAAGTTCAGTATTACTCGTGTGCACTGGTATGATCTGGCGTCATTTATAAGGTGTCATCTGAGTTGCACTTTGTGTTTTCTGGAATGGGCTCTGCATTTACCACAACCCTCTATTCCATTAGCAGTATGGAAGGTGTGTGAATGTTTATTCGTATCATGTCAATATACAAATCTTTGCATTTATCAGATCATTTGGTTGACTGTAGGACAATGGATTAATTGACGCTATGGTAATAGCTTTACTGTTACTGAAACTGAAGATAAAAAAATGTGAATCTGTTAGATATAAAAATTATCATATGTATTGTTTTCTTTTTTTCTAAGTATTTAATGCAGGACATTAATGCAAATAATGATAAACAAATGAACGATGTTCTATGTGATTAAAATAAAAGCTGGCAGTTTTGTTTTTTGCTGCTAGCCTGCAAATCTAATATGTTCCTATTGATCAGAAGTAAAACACATAAGATTTACAGCGTGCAGGTTTACAGCATTCATTTTTAATCTCTAAATATTTAGATCTACTGTATGATAACCATAAATACTGCTCAGACAAAATATGGGGATTCACTGCAATGAATGTGTTTGGATTTTTTTTAAATAATCTCAAGTGAAAAAAAAAAAAATGAGTTTAGGTAAAACTTTAGCAGAATTTTAATAATTTATATTTCAGGCTTCTGCAAAAGCAGAAATAATTTACATTTGGAATATAAAACAAGGTAGGGGAAGTTCAAGTGTTCACACTGAGACGGGCTTGGATCTTTTCATATTCTTCTCTGACGCTGTTAAAAATATAACAGGAAAAAAGAAAATAAAATGATAATTCACGAATAGATATACATTCAGTCAAGGCAACACCAGATTAAAGTCTACAAAAGTGTGACATTTAAGTGTCCAGGAAACCTGCACAGAAGAGTGAGAAACGGGCACACGTCACATACTGTGACAATTTGCACGTTGCTAACGAAAACGATGATGCATGTGTGCTAGCAGTTTTCATCCAGGCAGAAACCGGGGTTGACGGACAGCAGCTCCATCCAACCATTTATCCAGCCAGCCATAGCATTTAGTCAGTACAGTGTTGTCATTGGCCTGGAGTCTATCCCTGGAAGAAAAGGGTATGAGACAATGGAGAACCCCCCGATGGCATGTATGGATGGTTCCCATCCTCAGGCTCCACCCAACTTTCTCCCCCTCACTTCAGGGCTGCTTGTCTAGTCTGCATCCCCAAGTCCCATTGGTTGTTTAGTGTGGCGTTCTGTCCAATGGACTTAAGGGATGTTGTGTGGTATAGGCTGGTTTAGGGTGTCATCTCTGTTTTTGTACTCTGTCAGATGATGGAGTTAAACAAAACAAGTTGTATCAGTCACCCTGAGTTAGACATAGCAATAATGAACATTCTAAATGAGTACCAGCAGCACTTTCTCCAGGTATTTCAACAATGGTTTATGGTACTGTAACATGCTTTGGTGTTTGTCCTTATCTTAAGCATTTTTGTTATCTAACATACACTACCCATCCATTTTACATAACACCTAATCCCAGGGCATCGGCTCCAGTCTCCTAGGGCATACCCCTGAAATGGAAGGGGTGCCAATCCATCACAGGGCACAGTCACGCACTGAAGACAAATTAGCTATGCCAGTTAGCCTACAATACATGTCTTTGGACTGCAGGAGGAATCACATGTAAGCTCCATGCACATAGAACTGGATCTGGGATTTGAACCTCCAACACTGGAGGTCAGAGCCACCATGCCTCCCATTAACATGAACTAATCAATACTAGAAGATTTTGTGGCTTAGGTCCTACTTAAACTGCAATATTATTATTTTTTTTTATTTTTATTCAGTTATATCTGTCTAAAATGTACAGTGATTATATCACAGACGGCACATCTTCAGACATATAATTACATTTAATATAGATTAAAGGAATTTTTGAGGACCATAGTTCACTTATTCAAATTAGATATTTTAATTGCTATTTAGTGATATTACTACTACTGGATTTTTAAAATCTGCTTCCTGGGCTTACTTTCAGTAACAGGATTATTAGCAACATTAAGAGTACATCTTAAAGGAAAATAGATGGACCGTCCATGGGTGAATATTTAAAGAAGATCAGTCTTCTTCCAAAAGGTTTGCAAACTGGCAGTATTAATTGATGAACACCAATTAGTCAGCAAGTGATTCGGTGATATGAAGCTAATGCACACTCTGAATTACTGCCAGTGTTTGTCTTGTTATTTTATAAACTGATAATACATTGCATATGGTAAACTCAAAGTTTATAAATTGGATGTAATTTCAGCTGACACTGATAAGAATTTTATACTTGCAGCATTTTCAGGCAGAATCTTAGCTCAAAAGGATGCGTTTCATTGAAGCACCAGAAATGAAATTGAGTATACTTGCTCAGTTGCACTATCCTCACATTTCTACAAATAAAATCACCATTTTTCTGGATTTGAAGGTCTCTCAGCAGGCGTGTTACTGAAAATGAACTAGTTTAAAAATGCGAACTAAGCTATGAAATAACCTATGAAGACATTCTCTGCATCTGTGGTGGCCAGTAAAGATAATCACAACACCTTTCTCCTTTGAGGCTCGAGTATCTAAATATGGATGCATTAACTCACAGTCACAGTGGAGTGAATTACTCCTTGTGAAGTCTCTGGATTAAATATGGGAGGGTGTTGTTTTTACGCATGACATAGCTTTTAGCGGGAAGGTGTAGAAATGAAAGAAAAAAGAATTTTGCATGAAGCTAAATCAATGGAGCTCACCAAAACCTAATGCAATTATATTAAACAAGGCTGGTTAGCGTATCGGGACCAAAAAGATTTTCTGCTGTACGTAATGACATTTACCTTTATATGCATTTCATGAAAGTATCAGAAACAATTTGCAATAAAATTCAAAACCGTGGTGACTTTTATAGTGTTTAAAAGGCTTTTATTTACCATCGAACATGGCAGGAGAAAATGTGACAAAAACAGCACATATTCAAAGGAGAGCTTACAAGAGAGAAATATTATACAGTATGTGACAAAATGATAAGGGGTCACATGGGGTCACCGAACGTGACGTGTGCAGCCTACTGTAACATGCAGATGATGTCACACATATCAAAAACAGATGAGCTTTGGCATTATTAATGGGGGTCACTTTTGAGGCTCCCATGATCAGAATCAGAATCAGAATATCTTTATTGTCATTGTAACGGGTACAACGAAATTAAGTGCAGTCCCTGTGTCAGA
>JAACJT020023172.1:0-25187 GCA_009936485.2 Gymnarchus niloticus | reverse complement strand
TTGTGGTGTTTGTGGGGGTGGGGGGCGGGGGGGGGGGGGGGGGGGGGGGGGGGGGGCGTTTTGTGTCAGAACAGCTTGTTGCAGTTCATGTCTGACCACATCCAAGAGGCCAGCATATTTATTCTGAAGATGGCAACTCCTGGCTAATAAATGCCTTTGAGTATCATTACGCGAGTATAGTACAAAATAAATAAATATATGAATCAGTATCAACTCCTCAATTAAAAATATAGTATGGATTCACAGTTCTTCTAAACTGTGCCAGGAACCAGCCAGCAGGTGAAGATGCTGGGATCTTCAACTTACAAAATACTAGGAAAATAACCTACCAGATATTCAGGTGGTAGGGGATCAAGCCCCCCACCCTACAGAGACCCAGTTAGGGGGCTCCACACAGGCTAAAGACCATACCTATTAAACTCTCTACAGTCAAGCTGAGCATGTCTCTGTCACAATGACCCACATAAACAGAGCAACTGAAACATCTGATAATGTGGGACAGCGATGGTCCTGCAAATATCCACCTTCTCCATATCAGTGAGCAGATGCATATGATAAACATGAATGAATTCCCTTGAAGCTGACACATGATAAATGTTCAGAGTTCAAAGCCAAGCAAAATGCAAGAGTGGCTCCTCCACACTCTAATTAATTCCTGTTGTTAATTAGTTCTTGTTGACGTCATTGAGCAAATTGAATTACATTTGCCATATGATGACCTCAGCTCAGCCGCGGTGACGGGACCGTTTGTCCTGGATGTAGCTTTCTTCTTTAAAAACAAGCACGGGTTTCTGCAGTCAAGGTCCTTCAGATACAGGGAGTAGCCATTAGCTGAATGCACACGTTGGAGCATGGCTCCCAGCTCTCTCTGGAGGAGCAGAGGCTACATTGTTGCTGCCTGACTGAACCACTGTGCTCCTCATAAGAAGCAGGAACTACAGGACTATGTACCGTTATGTCGCCATGCAGAGGCATCACCGTGCTAATGAAGTGCTTGAACCCTACAATCCAGGGGGTCACCTGCCTGGTGTAAGCTCCATCGTCAACGCAAGGCCATGCTGGATTATCACGTATGGGAGATTAATGGATTCATATAAAAGCGGGATGCAGTGTGGCTGCCTCCCATCCCAGAAGGATCAGGTATGTCATCTGGGGGACAAGTTCTCCCAATCCATCATTCCCAGTGTTCTGTCTACACCTCTGTCCTGATTCCTGCCTGATGGTTATCTGGTCCTGCAGTGCCGCGGAACCGGTTTTCTCAAGTTAGCCAATATTCTTGTGTGCTAAATAACTTAGTTTACCATCGCTGTTATTGTCAAGCCCATCAATAATAATCAATAGTAGCCTCATTGACTTGCATCTGTTTTCCCACCGTACCATGTCTCTCCAACACAAGCAATATAAATGTAAAACGAACTGGGGTTACCCAGAGACAGGCTGATATCAAAGTGTACTTTTAAAAGCCAACACTGATTACATTTAAAATAATTTTCATGACAGACAGACTGTTTTACCCCAGTCTGCAGCATACAGCATACAGCATATCAAGTGCAGATAAGCTAAATCCACAGCATTGCTCCTGGCTAATCCTTGCTTTAGGTTAAGATGACATTGATGTTGGTCACATGTGTCTCAGTCGTGGTTGGCTATTTCTGAGTCAAAGAACCTGCCAGGTCTAGATTCCTAAACCTTAGTCAGTTTGACTGAAAAGTAAATGCAAAATTTCCAGTGGTACATGAGCTGAGTAGACCAACACACTTCTAGAGCTGCGAAATCATGTACCAAACAAAGAGGACTAATGGGCTGAAGCCATAGCTGCCATATGACCAATAGGCTGCTTCTGATGTCATACAGCTGACTCCAATCATTATATCCATATGATGTAACTTACCCAGAAAACCTGGCCATCAAATATACATACAACAACAAGATATGACTGAATGTCTTCAGCACATCTGTTACTTTTTTCACTTTAAATAGGCAACGCCCTCAGAAATGGTGTCATTTAGCGACCTGACAAATGTCCGTGGTGAAGACCCAGAGCTCGGCGGTTTCATAACACTAAACATGCAGCTGTGAAGTAATGGAAACCACACGAGGAGTGAGAAGGAGGTGGATTAACATGGCACTTCACACGCCGCCAAGCGATTGCAGCTGGTCGGAGTCCAGCACTAATGCTGACAAGCCAGATTAAATGAGGCAGGGCCGATTCTCCGGTTCCGACCGAGCGGCTGGCTGAGATAACGATCAATCTTGCAGCACCAAAGCTGCCTCCCTGATCAATGTGTGGGAACAGTGCATCCAGCTCGCCGCTCATACCACGTTTCATTCTGAAGGGTTCCACAACTTTTCTCTGGCAATTTGTTCTGTTCCACTGATTCCCTCCATCCCTCCACAATTAATCGTAGTGTATGAGTTCTTCAAACCCAGCCGCATTTCCTGCACAGCAGAGGATTTAATGTGACCTTGTAACTTAAAGGTAGCCGGGTCAACTCCCATCAAGGGCCCTTCTGTTGTACCTGTTAGCAACATCCTTAGATTACTTATTCCATTTAAATATACATATGTAAGTGTGTGAGGTTACAAGCTGCACCGATTAACACATTAGCCAAAAGCTTTTAGGACTCCAAAAGTCATCTGCAGAGAACTCAAACTCCTAATGGTCACTATGAACATTCTTTGACAACCCAGGACTTATATTGGATACTAAAGGTAGGAGTTTCTAACTTGTGGTTGAGAGCTTGAATGTAAAACCAGATTCATGTATGCGTTTCATATCTGTATCTGTAATCTTAGTTACATTCCATTAAATGCTTACACATTCCATGCTGTGGAGCCCTTTTCACACTAGCATGTTGTATCACAGCACACCACTGCTCCTGGTTAGCCATGCAAACCACAGCAAAAAGCTGAGCCAGTGAATGACTTCAGGCTGTCACGGGAGATTCATGGTTGGGGGGACTGAGCCATTGCTATAGGGGCTGGTCCCAGGCTCAAACAATTCATGATGTATGTATAATGTAATGTACACTAATTTTGGGGCGATAAAGCCCCCCCCAAAACAGGCCTAACGACACCCCTGATGCCCTTCTTTCAGCAGTGGAAGAAATTCAATCTACCACAGTCTTTAATGGTCCAATTCTACACCCGTCAGCATCGAGTCCTTCGCCATGTTCTCAGTCACAATGACATTTCAAAAGACAATTGAAAGCTCAGAATACACTCAGCTCAGAGAATCAGAGATTGCATCAGTTCTCCTCCTGCAAGGCATCTACACGATCAGGGTCAGGAAGAGGACCAGCCAGATAATCTCCTACCCTCACCTCCAAAGTCTTCCCCTTCAGAAAGTGTCTACGCTTTGTGGAGGGAAGACTCAGCACTTACAAGCTTTTCCCCTGTGCAGGTGAAACATTCAACCAAACCATAAATCAATAGTGGACCTTTAACGCCAGGCTGGACAAGCACCCACTCATATAAGAACTACTGCTAATCACTTTATAAATTTATCTCCTCCTCATGTTTATTCCATGTCACCAATGAGTATATGCTATAGTTTGACCCAGTGGTTCCCACATTTCTGTTAGGCCATTTTGCACCCCCGAACGCCACCCACCAGCACATCCACACACCGTGTCCCTTAGTTTGGGAACCCCTGGTTTAACCACTTAAGCTGTGCAATAATTCATAGGATGCCAACAGTGCAATGGGTATGCGGTTGATAGTCCTTATCTCAGTCTTTAGAATGATTCATGTGTTAGCATTTAGTTAATTTAAATAATAATTATAGTATCAGTAAGTTTTGGGTGTGCTTTATTAAGAAGAGCACAGAGATAGACTGTAGCCTCTGTTATGGCTAATGGAAGAAGCAACTTTGGCTGTTATGTGATCATTCAGAAGAAAACATTAAGATTAAAGTAATTATCCTGCAGCCAAGACCTTTGTTTCTGTATTTAACACTAAATTTGTGTTTATTAGTCAAATACGACACTAAGCATTTTATATTTATTATTCTTTGTGTTGTCATGTGCCTGAGAGACAGATTGCTCATATGTAAGTTTACACGTGTGTCAACGGACTCTGATTCAAATCGCAATTGTGACAGACCGTGCGGCTGACAGACGTGATGGAGGCAGGTCCGCCAGTGAAAACATGCACAAATAAGACCGCGATTGACGGCAGTGTCATTATCAGGCAGGATGCACAGTGACACCGGAGGAGGGGGAGTGGGAGGAACGCGGAGGTGCCGAGGTTCGGAGATGGGGTTTTGCGGGGGGGGGGGTTCGGCGATGACAGTGACTGTACCTGACAACCCCAGACAAAAGTAGACACCCTCCGCTTTAACGTTTCCTCCCCCCCACCCTGGTTGGGCAGGGGCTGACAAAGTAACAAAAAGCCGTGGATAAGCCCAGGAACCTTCACTGCCCAGAAATGTGCTACATTTGTCAAAGATGGATGTCTTACTCTTAAATCCTTTTGTGATTTCAGTCTGTGTTTTTGAATAATAAATATGATAATGAACATTGCATATAATGTATATTTAAGATGGCCTAAAAATAGGACAGTTGTGTTCACAGTCCGTGTGAATGCTCGCAAGACCACAGTGCCATAGTGTGAATCTGATTTTGTGATTTTGTTCACTAGAGGACTAGGTTTAGAAGACAGGCATGACCGGTATAATCCCGGGTGTTATAACAGGGTAGAGGAGATCTCAGTCGATGACTAAGGGTGGTCTTGTGGAAAACCTGAGAAGCTGGAAACTCACGGCGTCATCCCTTCTTAACCAACAGCGAAGGCTCCACCCCTACCCCATTTCTGCTAACCGTCATCGTAGGAAATGGATGCTGTCACTACCCTGAGGTGGGCAAAGGGTATAGAATCACATAGTGCTGTATAAACAGAGGGGTGCCACCATGTGAGACCCCCGTCAGTCGTCACGGTGTCCCAGCTTCTCCTGGGGTAAACAGAGAGACAATTAATCAAGAGGAGTAGTGACAGGTCAGTAGAGAAAGCCACAAAAAATGTGCCTATTTAAGGCCTTGTCATCTGTCACACGTGTAAAGGGAAATTAAAGGGTTTTAATTATCGCGTTTGAACATCCAAGGTGGTTTTACAGGGAGGACTCTTTGGTGGGAGCTGCACTATTCCATGGAAGAAGTTGGAAAAACACCATTATGGGGTTACAGCCAACAGGACAGTTAAAATTCCGGGACCTGTAACCTAAAGGTTAGGCCATCCATCTCCAGGATGGTTTCGGCTGTTGTACCCATGATAATAGTCATTAAACTGTATCCAGAATAATCTCCTCCTCTGTCCATTTCATCAGTTTCCATTGTGATTAGCACACCCTCCTTGGAGCAGTTATGTTGAAAGGCGCTATAAAATGAATTTGAATTGAACTGCTAAGGATCCATTATCGATGTAACAGATAACATTGTGCCATTGGAGAAAAGTCTACAGCAATTTAATAATCATATAAGCAAGCTCTACTAAGAGAGAACATAGAACTGACTGGAGGAGGAAGTCTTCCACATCCCAGGGACACAAATTGCCTGGACGTGTGGGACCCAATGGGACAGGGCTTCTCCAAATGGGAGCACGCCAATTACCCCCTGATAGCTGCAGCAAGGTCTCTCATCGTGAGCATGGGGATGATGCTGTGGCATGTGGGGCCTCTGAGCCCCGTGTCTGGCTCCCACGCTATGCCAGGCTGCACTCGATTACCACCCCCAACACCCCACCCATGCAGGCTTCATGATTATCAAAAGAGACAAATACCTAAATTGCCTCTCGATCCATTGCACTTCTCTTGCTTCACTGGAGGGACAGATAATTGAGAAACGGGCACTTTGAGGCCACAGAAGTCACGGTGGCAGAAACGTTTCTTGTGTAACACACGCTGTGACGGGGGCATCATGGGAAGGAGGAGGACCTGAGAATACCATTAAAAAAGGTGTCGATTTTGGAAAAAAGAATGGGGGGAAAAGAGGTTGAAGCTTTTCTGAGGATGTACAGATGATTCACCATTGTCACGGTGCGATTGCAACAAGGACTGAGAGGGAGAGAAGAAGAAGGGGCGTGCCCAACGGAAAGGCTCCTCCTCACACCTGTAACTGATCATTAAGGGTATAGACCAAGTTTGTAGTGTGTCAGAAAGGAGCAGAGACTATGAGCCTGGATCTGGAGACTTTGCAAGTTTACTTTTTTTAACTGTAGTTTGTTTTTATGTTGCTTGGTTCCCCTGCCTGAAATATCCTGAAGATGCTAATAAAATCACCCAGTTACATCCTTCGGTCCTCATGTCCTCTGGATCTGAAGAACCAGGCTCTTCACAGTCAGTTTTCGAAAAACTTCAGCAGTCGCAACCCTTCAGCAGGGCCTCCTAAATCAACATGTTGACAGCCAGAAACTCCTGGCTATATCCCACAAGTTTCTCAAACAATTGACAAGATTGAGCCTTATTTTTCATTAGATAGTTTGTGGAAACTTTTCTGTGATCTCATGTGAGCCTCTCTGGATGGCAAGCAGGACCACATGACACAGCAGATGGAGAAGGAGCTGATATTTTATTTGGGTCAGGGTTTTCCTTTTCAGGGTTACAAAAGTGGGCCTGACAGAAACAGCAGGGCAAACAAAAACAAGGAAGTGTGTAAAAAAATATCACAGGCATGGGTGTCAGAGTCTGGACAATATTACAGGGGGGACAGGATCCAGAGCAAGAAAACTTTGAACGGGTGAGTTAAATTTGTACAACCCTCCTGGTGACCTGACACCAGATGCATTTTGACAGAAGCTATTTCTAGTGGAATAGCATACATGGACCTTATTGGTCCTTCTACTTAGAAGACAAGTGCAGAACGTCACAGTTCAATTTCTGTGCTCAGTGACATTTGTTGACCTCAATAGCTGCTCTTTCTTTAAGGTCCTTTTGTATGACTCCATGACCAAGATCAATTTATAACAATCAACTAGGGCTAAAACCCCCACAGAACCACCTTAAGAAGAAGGTCGGGAGAATAGGAAGTTGGTCCATGATCCTGCCTATGGCTTAGACAGTTGGACTCCTTGCTCATCAGTCTGCAGTAATGTGTACTTATAACCAGGCACCTAGCATGTTGTGGGCAGGATTGAGCGATGGCATGTTAATTCATGCGCTGACCCCACAGCCCAGTGACAGGACAAAGAGAAGGTTGGTTCAAGTCTTCCAAACCTCAGGAGCTGACATGAAAACTGTGTGGCGAACGGGAGGGGATCCATCTCAACTATAATAATTGGCTGTTCCAGATTTGCAGCCCCCTGCAGCATGCTTAGCTTCCCCACTACAAGCCAATTCTTAAGGTGATGGCCCTTAAGAATCAGCTTAGCCAGCTGGCCTTGGGCTCACCATTCTTCACCAGACACACCGATCTGCGGACCACAGAGCAACAGTCTCAAGTTCTAGATTCCCACTCCTTTTACCTGGAAGTGAGCAATCTCAGAGCATGACAGTTAAAGGAGTCTTCATATCAAGATGAATCGGAAAATAGATGAGGGTAATGGGAAGAGAACGCATAGAGTCGCTCAAACATTACGGATCACTGTAAATCTTGACATTAATGCAAATGTCAAGGACACATGCATGTTCTAGCCTGAACCAGGAAGACATCATCAGTACTGATGAGGAATCTACTCTGCAGGTCCTGCATTGAGGCGTATAGCAGCCCACTCAAACCTCAGGTGATTTCATTCCCATTCATGCTGTCAGGGTGGGGGGAGAGGCACACTCATAACTGGCTTTCCATCTGTATAGTGTCCCAGTAATGGTCACTCAGTTTCTATGACAACTGAGGTCATAATGAAGATAAAACGTGAGGGACCACGAGTTTGGGAGAAGTATCGGTCCTCAATACAAATTGTATATTTCATGCCCAATGTCAGATTAGTACCTTGAACCCACTGTCTTGGATAAAGGATATGCTGGAAGGTGATAGATATGTTCCCCCAACCTGTATTCCATAAAACCTAAGCACTCCACAGTAAATATCCAGCCCCATTACCGAAACGTGAAATATATCTTTGGCTATGTAGAATCTGTGGCATTACGTACAGGTGCCGTAGAGATATTATCGAGGTCTGAGTGCAGAGGTAATCTGCTACAACATGCAGCTGTGTATCGACAACCAGAGTCGCACAGTAAACAGTCCTCATGAGGCCGTGCAGTCAAATTTATCACACCTTCATCTTGATGTTCCAGCTTACAATCTGGTGATTAACCTGCGCCAATAAAACACTTATCTAAGTTTGAAAGGTCATACAGTCTCAATGATCACACCCGAACGCCACACAGACGCACAGCAACACACCTACAGCATGCAGAACTGGCCAGGGTAGCAAACTGAAAGTTTCAGTGGTTCCCTATTGTCACATAGCATGCTATCGATACAGCGGAATTCCTACATACATGTAGCCTACAGACCCATACCAAGTTTCAAAGTGTGAGTGTTTGGTGTCCCTCATCTGCGCTGGTCATTTAATCCATCACCATTTGCTGGTATCAGCCAGTTTTGTCACAGAATATGAATTAATGGCCTAACCGAAAAGTGTAAGGAAACATGAACACACTCTAATTTGCCAATATTTAATCTCCTCGTCTTCCCGCTTCTTCTGGGGCGTTACGCTAATCTGCACATTTCTATTAGCTGAGGGGAATCTGAACTTCACACTGATGTCTTTCAAAAGCAGAGGAAATACTGTGGCCAATCAACAGGATTAATCAGCATGATCAGTACCAGTAGGTGAGAGCCAAGAAGAAAGAAAGGTTAATTTCACTAGTTAAGCCTTTAAAAAGCCTGCCAGGTAGTCGCTATACAACTTAGCGATCAAAAAAGTAAATTTTCTCAGCAAACTGACCATGACTATGTTAAAATAATATAATCTTATCTGATATTCATTCATAAGGAATAAAATCCGTTGTTAATGAGAGACTACTTATGTTACTTGTGTTAAGTAACCAGATATCCTCAGATTTCCAAGCCATTTCAGGGTTTATCTTTTTAAACCATTGAAAACATGATCACCACAGCAAGACATTTCTGTTGTCCCAGATTTCTCTTTCCATCACACTCCATCGCACCATTCTATCCAGCCCTAATCATAGACTGGGGCCGTAACAATCATGTTCTCTGTTTAGCAGACTGACGACATTGGTCCGGCAGATTCATAAGACAACACCTGCAGGCCTCTGGCTTGACTCTGGTCCCTCTTTCTGATGAAAACAAGCCAACCTCCAAACCCCCATCCACGATGGTGGGAGGGGGAGAAAATCAACGCAAGGTGGAGAGTGAAACCACAGTGGTGATGTCATACCACTGAAGACGCAATGGCTCAGACGACGGCCGATGGTACCGACCATGGTGTCATGCCGGCCGAGGTTGGGCCTGAGAGTAAAGTGTACAGAACATCTTGGAGACAAGGAGTTCAATAAGCATTTGATTCAGAAGGGTGACATCAAAAGCGAAGAAATCGAACCTTGGAGAGATTGTTGGAGGCATGTTCTGGGTGGTGGCATGAGACGGCTGAGACCCAAGGTGCCACCGGTGCTGGTAGCAGTGTTAATAGTACCTGAAGCCACATGGACACCTCCCTTTGGCTAAGGAAGCAGAGGGAATCTGACGTCGCTGCCAGCTGCTCTCTCGCTCGGGAACTCGAGAGTTGGAGAACCCCTGCCAATCCACCGACACTGACTGACCTGCTTTCCTGAATCGATAATGTAGGACACTTCAGACCCGCCGAGTGTCTTTCTCCCAGGCCTCCGCTTCTTTCCAGGCGTGCTTGCTGGCTTTCCAAGTAGAGGCCAGAAAAACAAACGGGATAAAAGGCCCAGTGATGTAGCCGTAGAAGAACAGGTGTAGTTTACACTAAGGACTGAGGTTCGATCTCCACTGTGCAATGGCAGCCATCTTTGAAGAGCATAAAAGGACTGACGTTCAGTCGAGCGGGCCAGACAGCTGGCTTCTCACAGTATCCTATAGCTGTCAGAGGGGCCAGGTGCATGTTACACCTCCTGACAAAGAATGTCAGACGGAAAGTGGGTGTCTGACAGCACACATGGCTCCCACTAACACACTCACATGCCGTCGCCAGGATGCAACAGCAGTAAACTGCAGAGTGCATCTTTTCAGCAGCAATGTCACACAAGCAGAGGCGGTGCCCGTCGAGGTGTTTCAGCAGGACAGAGTGCGTCCTTGTACTGCCCATGTGGGAATATGACAGACTTGTTGTGAGTGCCCGGTTCGGCGAATGTGACCCGTGGCTGATGTTTGATAAGCTGGGCTTTCATGTCACTTCATGCCTGACGCTCATTCAACGAGAAGGTGAAAACAAGAGTACCTAGCGGGATCCAGCATGACCGCCGAGAGGAACGACGCTCTACACACGTGGGCCCAGCGGTGGGAATCAACAGCGCAGTCTTAAGCTTTGAGTCTCTGGGCCACAACCAGCTCCCTTTAAATCGTGACATTTTATTTTTCCCCAATGACCAGTACTGGGGAGGTTAATGGCAAAGATCAGAGAACTGACAGGATATGACATATTCTGGACAGTGGTCTCCACAGGTCTCAGGCAGCCTAATGGGACTCACCCTTCTGCAGCATGTTGGGCTGAAAATCCCAGCTGAACCTATAAGATTGTCATCCTTTGTCATCTCCATTACTACTGGTAGTGCAAAGTGGAATTTGCCCATCAGCAGAGCTGGACTTGCAGTTCTCGAGTGTTTATTCACTTCCATGCCAAAGAATCATCCTGCGCCCACTCGTTCATCCATTCATGTCATCCCTCCATATACTGTCTTTCCCTTACGCCTGTGCAAATCCTGTCAGAAATGCTCACAATCACACCAAACACAGCATTCATATGGCAGACAGAAAACAATCATTTTTAACTGAATTTTTCATTGTATTTCATCCGACTCATTGATGACCTTTTCTCTTCCATAAAAACACCAAATCTAATAAAAACTTGAAAACAATCACAATAAAAACAAGTGCCACTTTTCATACATGTGGAAAAGAGCGCACGATGTACAGGGCATTTAAGTTTGCTCTGGGTAAAAATCAATAATGATCTCACTAGGTTTAGCATTAAATGTTTTTATTGAATGCAATTATAGCAATACAGATCATTTAAAACGCAAATCAACAGACAAGTTGTTTTGGTGAAACCATTAGACTGAAGTCCCCTAAGCAATTTCAGAATGAATTCCTATGTAAGAATGAGAATCACTTTTCCCTAAAATGGCTCTTCATCTTGAGAACTGGGTCCTGCCCAAGGCTGAAAAATTGACCAACTGCACTTTTCTTCGGCTGCCTAGCAAACAGTTTTATCCAGTATGATCTTACAAGGTCTTACAATATTACCGCCATTTGATACATTATTTACTGAGGACACTTCAAGGTACCTATAGACCCTAATCCGGTAGTGGGAGGAACGATGGATTACTGTGCTTCATCAGTCACGGACTGAAGTTCATCCCATTTTCTGTTAGCTTTTCTTATTGACACACTGAATTACTGTATTTTCCTTAGCGAGAAGCAAACGGTGAATCAAGTGGGAGGGTTTTAAAAGTGAACCAACAAGCCTATTTGACCAGTCAGGTGTGGTATTGGAGCTTAATCCAATGGGGTTTGTCACCAGCCTTTTGTGGCAACCAGGTGATCCAGCTGCAGATGACTCAAACAGAGGAGTGGCCGAAGGGACCAGGGTTGCACACCAGCCCTGAGGCCTAACTGCCTGTCTCATAAGCCTTTCTTCGCCATGGAGCTGAACACAGAGTTTCCATACCATGACTCACGATTCAGGCAGGCCAGCTCTACTACATGTGGCTCCAAGTTTGGGTTAAATGGTTCAGAATGAATTAAGCCAAGAAGCATGTTAGGGCAACTCTTAAGTAAATCATAAATGCTGTATCCATCGAATGGCACTGACACCAAAGCGTTTCACTCACTATAGACAAAAGTGATTTGCCTTCAATGCCAGCAATGACATTTGTCTACCCTATTGACAACCAGCCAAAGACGGAGAATCAACTTTCACCAAGTGAAAGACCACTAATTGAGATGAACTCAAGCTGAACAATTTACATTTCCTCTTGAGAAAGTTTCTCATCTTTGAAAATTCAATTCGAAAATGATTAAATACGATTCACCGGCAAGAAATTCTGTGAAGAAAGAAAGAAGAAGAGTGACCCTTCAGGATATGGTCCAGGTTGATTTTATCATCATCCCTGAGCTTTGAAGCTAACTGACGGCAGAATATTAAGCCCAAAGACCAACTGGGCTGCAGTTTTTGGCATCGGTTTGCAGTGCACCAACAGGTTTTTCGTGGGGTCCATTTTGCCATTGCGGCATGGGCAGTGAAGAAAAGGGCAAGATAGTCTGAAGAGGCAATCGTGCATTCAAATTTCACAGCATCAGACCTGCTGCCAGCAGAGCTCTGTGCTTGACAGTTTATTTAGAATTTACACCCTTCTGGCCAGAGAGCTGCACTGCAGTTTGAGTAATGCAATGCCCAGGTTGCAAGCAAGAGTTCGACAGTAGAAACACTACTGACATTGAAAACGGAGGTTGTATGACAGGTTCGTAACTATGAGGCACTTTAACACTAGCAAGATCAGAAGACACTAGCATCTCATCTAGGGTTAGAGACTTAATGTGTTCAGAGCATCGTAACTCATTACTGGCCAAAAGGCTTCATTTGGATGGATGGATTTATGATAAAGAATAACATGGCTTTACCAATAAACAAGCATAAAAAAGAACTTTTTCATAAAATACAGATATTTTTAAAAGCCACCAAGCAGGCAGTTGCTTCATAAGTGGGAGGAGCATCATAAAAGTCTGGTCACAGCTCCAGCACAAGGCCTCCTTCATTGACAAAATGCCCCATGGTTAAGCATTCATACCCAGACTCCTCAGAAGGTGGAGCAGCAAAGGACATACCAGGCTGGCCTCACAGGGGACGATCTCTGGCCGTTTCATTTCTTACCCTACGTTCACCGTGTCCTCACTGACCAATACATTGTGAGACATTACCGTTATTGTCCCTGAGTGGAAACTTGTCTCAAACTGTTATCACAGAATCACACAAAGACCTCGCAGGAACATTAAATATCTCAGAAGTTCTTCAAAAGAGATAACCACTAGTCCTGTGCTCCACCTGGAGCCTAACCCAAAAAGGACAGCACAAGGAAATCCTTGGATTTGATCCCAGTCCATCACAGGCCACAGGAACAATCAAAAAACACAATTTTTCTTAGCTGCCTATTTTTGTGCTGTGGAGTGAGACCTGAGGACCCACAGGGAACCATGTAAACTCCACCCACGTGCACAGTGCAATGTTATTTCCAGATAAAAATTAGAATGAATAAAAGCAGCATCTGAACTTTTCAGGATTCCAAACTCGACAAAAGGGACCTACCATACTGACTAAGCTAATGCACCTTTTCTAAAGGAGATATAACTGGCTTTTGTATGCTTTACATCCAATTTATAGGAAGACACCTTCCCATTATAGCCTGATGTCATCCATTGATCATGAATTATGTGGTGGAATTATTTAATTAAGATCCAACATCTGATTAGTGAACCATTCCCACATGTTGGTGCCCAAGTTATAGTTGTTAAACTAGATTTAATTTCACCATGCTCTTACAAATCCTCATGACCAAGATTTGTAAAACATCTTTGACGTAAACTCGACATTTATGAATTGTTAATCTTCAAAGTAAAAAACGGGGAGCGTTGGGAATTCTTACAGATAGTAATATTTAGGGGCATTACATCAATAGTTAAATGTTATTGAGTATGTATAACACCTCACTGTGGCATGGATGGTACAAAATACTAGAATTTTCTGTGATTATTCAGTGGTTTTTCTCTTAAGTTAGATGTCTCTCTAAGGAATCAATGATCCACAGCCTTATTCTATGTCCAAGTGTTAACAGCAAAACACCCACGGCTACATGGTTTCAATTCAGCCCTGCTTCCAGTGAATTTTAATACAGGAATGAAATCTAAGGAATATATAACCCTAAATACCATACATAACACCAGCTGTAATGCTGTACATATATTTGGTGATTTCTGATCAAATTGAGAATTAGCGATTGCATCTATATATGAAGACACGCATCCAAATGTGACAATAATTATCCAGGCTTGCTATGATTTGTGCTAGATAAGTTAGTAAGATGAATAAGAAATGAAACTATAAACAGGGAATGGGTTAATTATTTAGTCATTAAAATATTAAATGCGTTCCATCGGTTGGTATGCTCCAGTCTGCCTCAGTCTCCGTTTGATCTTAAGCAGCGCAAAAGTCAACTTGGACTCAGGGATTTACTCTCCTCTTGCTGCGTGTTTATCTCATTTTTTAATTTTCTTTATATGAACCGCATGAAATATGTCTGGTTTCCCATTCAAGTCTCCTGATGCCCCAACTGACACAGCGCTGAGTAACGAGCCAAGTTATCTTTACAAATTACAGTGTGCAAGAGACTAAATGCAGATCTGTTAATCTGCATTTGTGTCTGCGTACAGGAATGGAAACATTTCGTTTAAATGACACACACTGAAACATAAGGAAATAAACGAAAAAGGCCATGTTTAGTTGTATTGCTCCCTCTCTTGGTCAAACGGTGATGTTGTGTTTCTCTGCAGCTGGTACAAACAGCATCCAAAATGTCAGACACATCCATCTTCCAGCGCCTTATTCCTCAAAGGGTCGCGAGGGCCAGAAGCCTGTCACTCATGCATGGCAAACAGCTTTTTTGGTTTTTTTTCCTTTTTTACCAGATACATGTCAGTCTTCAGGCAGCAGGAATACAGCATGCCTATGAAGGAACGGCACTTTTCCCTTTTAAAATAGACATAGTAGTGAGAAAACCTCTGATCTAAATGATGTGCAGTATCATTCTTATAAACCATTTTGATATGTGAAACAAACATCATGTGCTACATTAGGCTACTGACCTACTAGACTTTCAGTGTCCAATAGAAAATGTTGCCACTAAGTAAAACACTGGCAGTGGTAATTAATTCTGATTAACTAGGCCCGTAAGAGCAGGTGCCGTGACCAGTGAAGAAGCCGCACGTGCAACACCAGCCACAACAGGAGTTTGTCGTCTTTAGCTCTCAACTAGGAGGCTACAGAAAATTTGCCAAAAAAAAAAAAAAAAGGTCTAACAAAATGTAACCTGGGCAGTAATCCAGAACAGACCATTCGTGGGGGACAAAATGAGCATGCTCGGGTCTGCTGTTCTGCAATTGCCTGATGGACCAAATAATGTTGAAAATTCAGCTTTCCACTTCCTCTGTTTTCCACGACTTCACATTAGTTTGGGGATTTAGTTCTTAGTTTATCTTGGGCAGCAACATGAATTTAAATTCACAGAGTGCATAATGTATTGTGGAGAAGATCTACAGACGATCAGTGGAGAAGACTTCCCTCAGATAAAACCCTGGGCCAACAGGAGAATCGTGACAAAAGGCTCAGCAAAAAGCGGGCCTGGCTAGCAACACTCTGAACCAGAACCAAATAAAGATGGCACAGAAAATGCACAGAGAATCCTCACTGGCACGTCACGTAAGATCCAACGTGTTCTGATAAGCAGGATATTGATAGTCGCCGTGTTTGGTCTCATTTTGCCACACGTTTACAGTTTTTACCCCTTGGAGTTCCAAGAAGCCCTGCTTGGAGCCTTCAGGCTGAACTACTGCCATTAATACACAGCTGTGCAAAATGGGTGAAAGTGCGGAATATTAAGTAGGATGTTTTGCACATGAGCTCCCGTTATGCAACTGAAATGAGGCAAATGCACATTGATTTGTAATTTGTAGCAAACTGTGTTCCACTCTGGCCCCTAACTCTCTTCCCTCTGCTCACCATTTCTCTCCATCTCAGGCACAAGATACCATCTGTCTCTTCCCTGCTCATACTTCCTCAGGCACCAGCTCCAACCTTAGGGTCTCCATACTGTCACCCACATGCTGTGGTGAGCCAGACGGCTCTGTTGTCATTTCAAACAGGAAGTGCTTCATTCCCAAAAACAGTGTGCGGGCGTGGCTGTGATAACATGAGGCATCCACCATGAGGAAGTGATCCACCTGCTATATTTTTGTGTTTCCCCGAGTATGGCAGGTCCTGCCCCCTGTGAAATTGACGTACCAATGGAGGACAGAGACTGTCTTACAGCCTGGCAGTCTCATGCCAGCCGTCTCCCCTCTCCATCCCTGTGACCTCCTCCCCAGAACCTGCTGCAGCGCTGTATGGCATGGTAACGCCGTTATGGAGCAAAGTCAGTCCAAATGCCCTTCACTTAATGTTGCATTTAACGAAAAACACGCCTGTCCTTCACAAGGGATCCAAGGTTCACCAAAACTGCTGCACAAACACAATTCGCATTTTAATTACCAAATGCATCCAGTCAGGTCTGAAACTGCACACTTGAGGAAAAGTGATGCATTTGAGAAATTTCATTACTGTTAGTACTGTTCCATCAGCCTTAAGAAAAACTAGGTGAAATAACAGTTTGAGTACATGTTAGACCTTGGTCATCATTTTCTTTCAGCTGCTCCCGTCAGGGGTCACCTCAGCGGATCAACCGTCTCCATCTCCTCCTGTCCTCCGCATCCCGATCTAATATGTTACACCTTGGTGTTAGACCTTATGTAGGCCACTGCAGAAGGTACTGTATCCTAACATTTCACGCAGGAATTAAATTGATGAACCTTTTAGTTGATCATATCTGTGACTTTCCATCCATGCAGGATCACAGAGAGCCTGGAGCCTATCCCAGGAGGCACAGAAGCCATGGAGTGGGACACTCTGGATGGGATGCCAGTCCATTACAGGACACACACACAATCTGACCGAAACTTTAACCCTGCAGGTGCCAGAGTGCCATCACATCATTTTATCATTACTAAAAATGTCTACCACAAAAGGTAGTTCAACATGCAAATTGCTGAGCCATAAAACAAAATCAAAAATATAGCAAAGAAAAACTTGAGGATTAGCAACAGAATAGAAAGACAATCAGCATCTGGGTAAATTAAAAATCAGCCACAGACCATAAGGAAACTACAGCAGGACAATTCATTTACCTGCATGGGATTTGTTGAAGGTCATCGTTCACCTACCAAGGGAGCAGGTTAGCTGGAGAGGAACAAAACATCCTGGCTGAAAAAAGTCTAGATTTCTTAGTCTGGCTGGAAGTTTCAGCTTATTTACAATGTCACAAGTTCAACTTTTCACTAATGGTTGTCACCTTTTTGCCAAGAGGGAATACAGCAACTCTTCACAGAAACATGCCACAACGTTTCAGCAAGTACAGTAAGTTCTGTCCCAAGGTATACATGTCCAGCAAGCAAGTGATAAACGACAATATTATGATTCGATTCACCAATTCCTCATTGACGTGATATCTGCTCAGTGCGAGAAAGCTTGCTGTGAATAGCTCATACAAGTACCCCCTCCACAAACATGACCTCATGGCTTTTCATATCAGTATATAATTCTCTGCAGGATCAACAACAATGCAGCCAGTCAAGGGACAGCCAAACACAGGGTGACCAGTAAGAAGGCAGCCCACAGAATGATACTGCATTCCTCATCCATAATAGGAGCATTTTCTATAAATGGTTCAAAGAGGAAAAATTTGACAATATCATATCAAAGTGAAACCGGAAGGCATGCATCCAAGATTAAAGAGAATCACTGTCCTTGTGTGCTTATCGTGTGCTAATGCCCACGGTACCAGATCCTTACCTCACAGATGTGGAACGCTCCCTTGCTTTGGTCCCTTTTCAGGCCAGTCCCGTGGGTGTGGATTTCATAAAAACACTGATGCCTGCCCCTTTCTCACAGGAATCTGAGAGCAGCCAAACCTGATCAAAAGGAGTTGGGGGTGGTGTCATCCTTTTTCAACTCGTACAAAGGCCTGCACTTCAAAGCCAGCAAGGAGCCGCAAGTCATGTAAGAAAAGAAACGTATGAACAAACCCTGCACTTAATTCTGTCAAACACATTGCGAGACTGGGAAAGAGCATGGATGTTTTAGCCATTGTGCAGAGGCGGGGGACAAGCCCCGCCACACACTGGCTGATTATTAATTAGGAAGGATGTAAAGCAGTGTTTTTTGCCATGATAGAAGTTATGGTACTTAGTAAGATTCATCTTGGCTTGTTTTTTATTGGAGCCAAAATGGCGGTCTTGCTGTTGGCTCTGCTCATTCAGCCTGGTACAAGCCTGTGGTAAAAATGCTACTGAACTCGCTGAGACATTCTCCGGCCCCCATCACACACAGACCTGCTCACCACCCCAGCAGACCCAAATCATAGAAACTGAAATGTGTACAGCTATACTCAAATTAATGCAATTTTAATGTATTCCTTATTTTAATAGAAATCATCTTTCTCTTTCGCTTGGCTGTGACGGTTCATTTGGAGTCTGGGTCAAGGTGGCGTTTGGTAATGTGCAGACATTTACACTGACAATGAGTGTATCTTTAGAAGCAAGTTCAAAATGAGAAATACACGAAAGGACCCTAAGACGGACCGTCGTCACAGGGGCTCGTCTCCTGAAGTGCAGACCAGAATTTAAGCATTCGGCAAATCTACTTGTGCTGACATTTACCTTTCTATGCTGAAAGCAATAAAGAATACTTTTGAAACCGTCAGAAACCGGGATGTATTCGCATATTTTTGAAAATACTCGACACCAGGGCATACGGTATGCAACCGGGACATTGGATGACAATAGTCACGAATGTAGGGTGCTTGCGTGATAAAAGTCAGTATTACCGTTGAACGTAGCAAACAACGGAACGTGAAATAGCCCTAACTTACCAGATACTGATGACCAATTTTAGATAATACCGCCCAGTTTGTGTGTAATATCGCCGCTTTATATCGTTAAAGAGCAATCTCCTAACTGCCAATCGCACGAGAAATGTGGGATTCGCGCCAAAAGTTCAAAATGACATTCAGCAGCCAATCAGCTTTCGGCATGAATGTGGCCGTTAAGAGGCGGAGGCGTTAGAATTTTCAAACGCCAAGTAAATCAAATTTGGAGTAAACGACCAACCAGCAGGGTGCGCTGTCACGTTTTCAGCGTTTTTGGAACGCAAAGGATGAAACTGTGATTTGTCGATATGGATCGTTTAACAGCATATAAATTTAAGATAAACAGAAACACGAATGCATGTATTGTACATTTTATTTAAATAAATCTTTCTAAAAGTATCTGACAATGTAATTGTTAATTATAATAACATGATGATTATGATAATTATGATAATTATTTTTAGTCAAGATGTCCAGTGAAAAATCTCCTCTGTACACTTAAAATGAAATCCCTTGTGAGGCATTCCAGCTGCTTTAAAAAGCGACATAGATTCAATTATTATTTATATTGCAATCTGGGTTACTGATGTTGCTGTTAGCATAACACACTTGTTAAAAATGTACGACGTGATTAGCATTTGTTTTCATTATGTCTATTCACTGCAAGAACTTACACAACATCTGTTTAATTCGAATTAGTTAAATCCTGGATTCACAGAGGCAGGTGAACCGAGAGTGTTATGGCGAACACCACACAAATAAGCATGGCAAATTATGTTGGCTTGGGCGATGTGAGCAAAGAAGTTAGACAGCATGTGAAACAGGAAGTAGATTTGCATGCATGCACTCTGCTTGTAAAAAGTTTTCACCAGCAATTTTACAAGAGCAAACTTAAAACAAAAAAAGTACATTAATACATACACAGTGGAAGAGGTCTAGTCTGATAATGGAAATTGTACACATACACTCACACATGCATGCATGCATGAAAGGACATATTTAAAGATAGGGTTGGAGCTCTCAGACAGGAAGTGAGTTCAGTCTTCGGGTTGTGTGTCCTCATCACTTACAGCTCACATTTGCAGTTTACGTACAAACTAACCAGTCGGTGCCACAAATTTTTCTCCGTGCTTCTAAAAAGGTGAGTGGTATTGGCTTCCTGTTCATGTATGTCTTTTCCTACTGATTTACTCTACATTACTTGATTTGCTGTGTAACAGAGAGCAGAGAAATTTCAGTTGCAACTGTTGCTGCTGAATAGCAACAACAAGGACCTGACAAACTAGTAGATGTTTATGTTTTTTCTTCTTTATGACACAGCAGATTTATAAATAGTAAGAATTGTGTGCTTTTAAATGTTATCAGACAAAAGTTAAGTTGGAAACCAGCCATGGCAAGCACATGTTAAATGACTGATTTGGACTGCAATGGAGGAATTTCCCCAAGTTTCCACGCATTTTTACATAAAATGTATACATCCGCTTATGGAGTGGGATGCTGATCCGGAAATGTTCCCATGGTGATCTGCCCTTTCTACAGGCCTTCTGTGACTGCGTCTCCATTTTATTAAAGTTGATCAGGAATGAATCTTCTCTGCATATCTTTTAAAAAATGTCCCTGCTGACTACAGATATGTATTCATAAATTTAAAGGAAGGTCAGCCCAAACACAGTATGCAAAGACTGATAATTAAGTTTCCAGACATATTCCAGTATACTTCTGACAGGATAAAAGGAAGGTGAACCCTTGCAAGTAAATAATGAAAATAAATCTCTACATATTACTGCCTATATATCCATCAGCATGTAAGTTTCCTTTTAGTGAGTTATGGGAGCCTATCTTTGGACAGACCTGTAATGTACCACTGCTTCTGGGCACCTAGAATATTTTTCCATAATTGCCTTACACCTCAGTAATTACCTCTACTTCTCAAATGAAAGTAGCTCTATTTCCTGCCTGTCGTGTGGTCCTCTTCCAGGAATTGTGCACTGACAGCTTTCAGAGTCTTTCTGTTTTGCTTCTGCCTCCCATCACACTGCATGTGATTTAACACTGAGTTAGTCACACATTAAGCTAGGTAATTAAGATGTAATTTCAGTAAAGGGAGTGATTTTCCACCACCATGAGCTTTGTCAACCAGTGTAGACTCAGTGCCTGTCATTTTGACTGTGTGGCTAACAAAAGGTCTGCTTTCGTCTGTGGTATTCCCTGAGTATGATTTGGCAGAAGGCTATTTTCTCACTACAAACAGATGGTCCCGAACGAGGACTGGCTGAGCAGCCGACATGGACTGTGTGAGCTGAACGTGGATCGGCTTCCAGGACACACTGTGGTAGGCCACGCTGAGTGCTGAGCAAATACTTCTAGCCGACACAAGGGGGAGACAAAGCTGTGCAGGTTTAGAGCGCAAACATTATAATGGACAATGAGAGATTCACACTTTTATGCATTGTGAATAAAGCCTTTAAGTACATTCAATAACTTAACTACTATAAAATAAATTAATAAGAACAATTATCCTGTAACAGAAAATAAAGATTTTATAATGTAACTGCAATTTGATAACAGCATTGTGAAACGTGGATCTCAGCATGGAATTTAAATAACCCTGATTTGATTATATCATGTCTTGTTTTCAGGGTTTATTGGGGGTGAATGTCAATTACCAGTCCTGCCCCCCACCATCATATAAAAAGTCCTCAGTTCTGAGATCACTCAGAACATATGCCGAGGAGTTAAAGGGTGTTGCTACCCGGGTGGACCATACAGGTCAATGCCAACTCTGGGGGGGGAAAGGTCTGGCCCTCGATAGATTCGCTCAGACACTGGCCAAAACAGTCATGCAGTCGGCAAGGTGTCAATTGGAGAGTGTGCTTGGCAGGCCCCGAGAAAGTGGTCAAGGGGAGTTTAATATACCCACAGATTGGCACAGTTCAGAACCTGCTCCCGAGCAGAATGGGGCACCATGGCAGATAGCGGGGGATGACTATGGGGTGACCTGTGACGAGAATGTCATTGGCTCTGATCTGGCTAACAATGGTCTGTCCAGCGAGGGCTCCATCGACTACCCCAACCCTCCACCCACCTCTCCACTCCTGCCTGAAAAAACAAGCAACCCCATACTGTTCCGCAGGAATCTTAAACGGGGGCTGGCTAGTGGATTTCACCCTTCCCCCCCTCCCCCCACCCCTAAAGACTCAGCACAAGGAAGTCCCACCCACAGGGAGTACAAGACAGACTTTGTGGCTAGGCTCATGCGATCCCTCTCCCTGGAGTGTATGCAAGGAGAGATAAGTGGTGAGCAAGATGGGGCACCAAGAGGCACAACCAATCAGGCGGAGATGCCTGGCCTGCCAGAATATGCTGCCAGACTATCCTCAGAAATCATTGGTTTTCTTGCCACCCACAACCTGGAACATCTGGAAGAGCCAATCGAAGGAGCTCCCTTTGCCGATAACCAATGGGCACATTCACACCAGCAGCCCATCTTATCCCCTGAATATGAGCTCCATCAGCTGAATGAAGGCAGGACAGAGGGAGATACAGCAGGGAAAGGCAGGCTCGATACAGCAGCAGAGCAATGGGTAGGGAGCGCTATGGCGGCTGCAATCCAAGAGGCAGCAACGAAACCAGAGATGAGTGGCACCAGGTTTTCATCGAGTACCATGGACGTCATGCCAAGTGGCAAGGCTCTGGGGCATACCGGGGACCCATTGCCTTCTGACTCACCGATAAACGGTCTAGAGGAGTTTGCGAAGGCTCTGGTAAACAAAACAATGCAACAAGTGGTGCTTCAGATTGAGCTGGACCAGGAGCGGAGAGCATGGCTGAGTCCTGGAGCCCTGAGCTGTGGGGGAACAAGACCTGGGCAATGTGCAGCCCCCCCTCTGTCCAGTTGTTGCTCCTTTGCTGCAGATGTAGCACAGGCGGTGTTGAGGGGCTCGCTGTCGGAAGCTGCCAAACAGCAAGCACAAGTCCGGGTGGCCCATCAGGTCCCCGAGAGTTCAGAGGTCAGGGTGTTGCTGGGCAGCGGGGCACCTGGCAGGTCACAGCTCCTGCAGGGCCTGCTGCTCTGGGCCGCTGCTTCATACGTGGACATCGGCGAGCTCTGGCTGACGCTCACGGACACACGGCTTCACACGCAGGTACGATTCAGTCCGCTCAGTCAGGCCACACGCACCTGCATTTCACCCCATGCCGATGACTTACATGGGCCTGGTGGTCATTTTTGACCCAATGATCCATCCATACATTCATCCATTTTTAATAACTATCAAAATAGGTTGTGGTGATGAGAAGCTTGTGTGAATCATGAGGGAGAACACACCACTGGGTGGGTGTCGATTCACGGCAGACACACACACATTGGAGTACTGTAACATCACTGTGTAACTCAGACAGCGGGTCTTTGGACCGCGCGTGGAGAACCTGAGTACATGCAGGAAATCCACAGGGACGGGAGGATGCCTGGTTCAAACCCAGGGTAATTCAGGGCATTAACACAGCAATGAGATACCAGTGATGTCATCAGTTTTCCCAGAAGCTGGTTAAATGCACTGCTTTGTTACATCTCACCAACTTGAACACCTGATTTCATCTCTCATGATTATGGCTATTGCAGGTCCACCGGCGATACCAAATCAGGAAGGGAAAATCCAAGCTGAAGTGTATTTTTAGCAACCAATAATACTGCTGTACTCAAATAACCGAAACTCCAACTTCAATGTTCTGCTTAATAATTGTGAATTTTTCACATTCAATTCTGAATGTACATTTAGCATAAGCACTGGCTGGACAGCATATGCTGTAGCGAGGATAAACGTCTCAGAAGAACAAGGACGATCCACATCTAAGTTTGTTAATTAGCAGCTTGACGTCTTGTTCAGAAGCTCAGAGCCACATCACCATCCGCTCACCTTATAATCGACGTTCTGCCCTTCAGCTACGTGCCATGGCCCGACGAGCACGCTGGGCTGGTTGGACCGTGGGAGACCTAGTTACGTCACTGATGAGGTTCTGCGAAGAGGTGGAGCAGGCGGCCGATGGGGGTCTCGTCATAGACGACTCCTCTCTGCTGGAGGTGCTCGAAACGCAGCTGAGAGTGGACAGCTGATCTCGAACACTCCAAATGTTGACACCAGACAAAATCAAGACCTGTGGAGCACAGTGCTAACATAATTAACATGACGGAACTGCAACACTGACACGGTACATCAGACAGGGTCAGGCAGCGTGATCTTTGTGTTCCGTTATGATCAAATGAAATCACACCCAGGGTGAAATGTGAATCTATGGTTAATTACTAACGGCAGAAAGACAGACACCGCACGAGTCATGCGAGTACACATAGAAGACCATTTAAAGTTGGCTGTGGCTGGAAGTTCTGTAGATTTAAATAAAATATTTGACCCAAATTCCATCAGGAAATATTGAACTTTATAAATTGTCTCATAAAAAATGCTTTTATGCCTTTAGCTCTGTGGCATTTTATGTTCGAAACAATAATTTCCTCCCACTACTTATGAAAGCAGCAGACTCTTTGAAGTTGAGCAGTCCTACTCCAGGGAACGTGATGAAGACAATGGGGACTGAAGCAGGACAGACATACAGCGGATCTCATGCCCCTCCCCTAGTCACTAACACCATACAGTAGTAAAAACACGATATCTCATGATAAAGGGCAGGATGTCTCCCCCTCCCCCACGGTCCGTGCTGCTGCATTATGTTCATGATCACTGAGGCCTCTCAGTCACTACTATGTTTAGCAGCGGTCACCATCTTTCTATGGACACAGCTACGGGGCAAACATGTATCATAATAACTGTTGTTTTTGTCACTGCCTTGCACACACTTTTAATTGGCTTTCATATCCCGGTTTCATACAGCTGGATTTTTCCCTAGAGCGATTCATGTTACTTCCTTTTCACATGGGTGTAACATCAGGGCCTCTTTGAGAGTCTTTATGTGACTTCCTGGTTCCAGGTGGTGACATCACTTACTGGGAAACCAGTGAAACCGGGGACTAACCACAAGTACTGCCTCCGGTCCCTGTTTGTGAAAGAGATGGGTCAGTCACCAAAAAGTGTATATTGGGACCTCATGCTGTAATTGTCTTGGATGACACGAGAATTCTTTCCACTGGCTTCAACTATAACAAAACAAGTGACTAATACACAGGAAGTTATTGTAGCATTCACACAATCCGGCCAGGAGGACAACACATGAAGGTGGACAATTACAGTACTGACCAAAAGTCGTAGACAGACAACGAAGGCTGTCAGTAAATCGTGTTCACGGTGGTGTAAAACTGACC
>JAACJT020023171.1:0-10395 GCA_009936485.2 Gymnarchus niloticus | reverse complement strand
AGAGTATACTTAAAATGTTCCTAATAAGAAGGGACAAGTCAGAAAACACGTTTTTAAGTTTTGACTTTAGGTGGACCATCATGTTTAGTACCATTGCATACATTTTGGGTTTCATGTGCATATAACTGCCGATTTAATTTTTTTGGAAGCACAGATATATGAAATGTCAAACTGCATTTTAATAAGTTTCGTTTTTGAAACATTTCTATTCTGTAACAGGATGCATCTCTGTCATACGATCCCGACTCAGTGGCGCCCCCAAGCGAGCTGCATAGTGATGTATTATTTCGAGAAGGGTTGACGCTAGGAGGTCAGGTCACATATACCCCACGCCTCATCGCCATGGACCTTAAAGGTAATCATTGTTCGATAACATGCACAACAAAAACCAGTAACTGTACATATTCATACAGTCAAAGATATGGCTTTTTTAAACACAGTTTTGTGTTCTGCTAAATCTGTACAAACTGCATGTCACCTGCATCTCTCGTTCTCTTTAGGTAGTCTCCAGACATTACGGCAGGAAGGCATCCTGTATGACTCTAGGAAGGAGGCCAGTTCCATAACTTGGTCAGTCAGCAACAAGTAGCATCTTGGTTGAAGCTATTCATCCGATGTGTTTTGCAGACCGTGGTATTGATTGTGGGTCCATGTCTGCATCACAACATGAAATGCTCACATCCAACAGCATTGGTAGAGATGTACCGCAGTCTTGGGGTAATAGAGTAAGAAATGTAACAGGTTCACTGCACGTGGTTGATGCTGTATCTGTAAACTGTATGTTTTAGGGATGGGGAAATAGTGACCTACAAGGAGTGCCCTCCAACGAAGAACTCTTTCCTTCAGGATTTAGACAAGCTGGACGTGAGTGTCCAGCTCTCTGCTGTCATTAGTCATATGGATGTTTGTGCTCTGTACCTCGCTGTTCCCTGTTCGTCCTCCTTCACTTAGACCCCATGCTTGCCATATCAGGTCTGTGTGGTGTCTGCTGGATTCCAAATGCCCTTTATATTACCTGCTGTGTGCTCTTTGTTCAGGAGGAGGAGATCCTAGCCGAAGTAGATTTCAACATGTCTCAGCTGCCTCGGTGCCCTGGTGGAAACACATTGTCCCATAGTGAGGTTTTTCAATGACAACTTTCTCTGAATTGTCAAACAGCAGTGACGTTTGTCCACGTTACAGATAACCTTAATCCATTCAGATTTAAATCGGCCTGTGTCTTTATCAGCAGGTCCCGTTACCTTGGAGACCATGAACAGTAGCTTGAAGCACATTCAGAAGGGATACCAGCTGGAGGGCAGTGTGAGGGTGTGGTCCGACTTCCTGCATATCCATCTTCATCCACGCACCATCACCGTCATCAACCAGTACAACCATGACGGGTATCTGCTCCATACTAGCTTGCGTGCTGTTCAACATGAATTATGTGCTGAGAAATACAAAATCTGTTATTGCTGTACATTGCCTTGTCTTGGGAATGAAATATCTAAAGTGCCAGACAGTATATGTGTGTAAACATATTCCACCAAGCCACACTTAATTTGTTGTGGGTGTGTTCGTGTTCAATGGCATAGGGAATCCCACCGCTTGGAAGCATTTGGCCAGGGGGAGGTGCTCCTTCAGGGCGCTCTGCAGGAGGAGCTGGAAGACAAGCTGCACTTCTTTGTTGAGGAGTGTGATTACCTGCAGGTTTGTCTGTCTGACTGTATGCTGATAGTTGTTTTGTCAATGGCTGTGACGCCGTCCGGGTCCTGGGGTTGTAACCAGGCAAAGCATCTTGACATGCCGGTGTGACTGTTACCTGCCTCGATTTTCCCAGGGGTTTCAGATGCTGTGTGACCTTGCCGATGGCTTTTCGGGCTTGGGGTCAAAGGTTACGGAGATGCTGCGAGACACCTATGGCAGTCGAGGCATCCTTACGTGGGGGGTTGCCCCAGTCAGCCACCCGGACTCTGTGAGTGAGCACAGCCAGCGTCTGTATATTTCTCCTCCTGCCCTAAAGGAAATAGGGACTGCAGAGAACATGAAGCTTGTCAGTCAGTCCTTTAATAGCTCGTGTAATAATAGCCTTTCTCTGTGTGTGGTATGGTATTTAGCTTTTTAATTCCCATGCTTTTTTCTCTTTGTGTATCAGAACCTGATGAAAGATGTGTACCACATGATGAATTATGTCCTGGGCACAGTCAGCCTGGCCAATCACAGTTCCTTCTTCTGCCCTTTGACCCTCAGGGGTGGGCTAGGCAGACGGCCCTCGCCTCCCATTGTATTCCCCCATCTTTGCTATGATGTAAGTCAGACGTAATCACTTGTTGCCCCATTCTTCACCCAGCTTGTCCTAAAACCCATTTCCTTGGTGGTTTACGAATGGATGGCTGTTTACTGGGATTCTGCACCATGCAGCAGGTTTACCACCAGGGGGCTCCACAGTACTGAGTCCGTTCCATTCTGTCTCTGTCCCCTCTGCAGCCCACCTTATGGTATCATTCCAGCGCCATTCTAGCTCTTGCCTTGGACTCACTCACTGTGCCATACCGACTGAGATACAACTCTGCCCCCATGTGGCAAGTTGCAGACTCACTGGCTGTGTCTGGAAGAAAGGTAAAAGAGAAGCTACAGTTGCACTAACTTCTCTTCAGTGGTCCTAAAACTAACTGTCACTCTGTTTCAGGTGGTGGCTGCGTATGGAGCCATCCCATTTCCCATGATGCAAGGCAGCTGCCTTCCTGATGCTCTGCACAGCTTTCGAGACGCACTGCCGTGGAGGCCCCTGTCGGCTTGTCGTGAGTTAGGCGACAGGCGCTCTTTTGGCCAATGGGTGACGCTTCGTGGCCTGGAGGGACAGAAGTTGGTCAGGTACAGGCTTGTGACTCAATTGTGGTGCCTTGTTAGTGAGTCTCTGTAAAGTTACCCGTAAGTCTGCCCTTACCTCCTCAGTGCTTTGACCCCCGGGATGCAGCCTCCCTCTGCTTTACACAGCGCTGGCTGTGGTGAAGAAGTTGTAGCCTCCTATGTCAGCTCGCACTACCCTGCCAGTCCACTGTGAGTACGCACCTCAATGCCCAAGAGTGACAGTTGCTAGGTTACCGTCAGAAGTCAGCTGACTTTTCCCCCTTGCTCTCTCTCCAGTGCTGTGCAGCTGGTCTCCAGGCCAAGTAAACTGACTCCTCCCTTCCCACAGTTTTTCCACCAATCCCTGAGCCCACAGGGATTCCTACAGCGTCAGACCACCCCCTGTCCAGCCGGTAAGTCTGGCAGAGTTTACCATTTGAGCAAACTGACACTTCAGCTGGTAACAGCCAGATCTTTGACAAAACTACACAGTTCTGTTGGTAACTGTTTCTTAAATGCTGTTAAGCGTCAAGGTAGGAAAACATATTGCTCTTTTTAAACCACCTGTAGAGCTATAACTGTTTTTTGCTGTCCTAGCTTTGCTGGTGATTTAGAAAGAACAGTACATTTCCGTACCTTGCAGTGAGACTCTGAGAGATATATGTGTGTGTTAACTGGATGTTTTTAGTGAGTCTTAAAAAAGCCTGTGCTGGCCTTAGCAGGACCCAGCCTGCAAGCCTCAGTATTTCCTTGTCCCTGTCACGCCCTCTAGAGGTGGCCTCCATCCCAGTGCTGTCCTCCCTTCAGTCTACTCCAGCGCTGGGGCCTTGGCTGGCCAGCCTGCAGCGGGACGCATGTGCACTCGACCTGCGCCGTGTGGCTCCCAGTTTTCTGTCCCAGGGGCTTGAACAGGGCGATCTGCAGGAGGCCCTGGAGCAGCTGCTTAATCTGGCTCATTGTTATCGGCATGACAACAGTGGAGCATCCTCCTCCGATGGTGACGACTGATCGCTACTGGCAAGGAAGAGCTTCCTTTTACGGCCAGGGGGTGGATAGATGAGGATGGAGGATAAATGGATCCAGTGTGGAAGAAGAACTTGATGTAGTTGGATGAAAACTGAAGGGGAATAAGATTTTTTTTTTATATGAAACCAAGACCTGTTAGTGTCTGCTGAATGATTACTGTACAACTCCCTTGGAGACCAGAATATGTGTACATAACCTTTGTTTATCCAGAATCTCCAAATGTCCTTTCTGATTAAATTGAGATGTTTATTGCTTTTTATGATTTATCAGCCACATTCCAGTGACAGTCAAATGCCATTGGTGCATAGAGTGTTAGATTGCCTGTGAGCTTTTATTATAAAGCATCACCAGCCAATGGCTTGTGTGATTAATCTTTTTTGCTCTGGGAGTGGGGCCAGTCCTTCCCTCCTCACCATGCTCTCAGGCTGTGCTAGTGAAGCGAGCACCTGTGCTCTGTAACAGGCAGCATAATGAGACCCCCACGGCCCTGTAGGACTTGCTGGGTCTGGCAGTCTGGTTCTCACATGTGCTGTTTATTTTCTGAGTGAAATGATGCACTGGGGGTTCCTGCGCCAGGGATGCGTTCAGCTTCTAGATGTGGGAGAAAGTTCTTGGACCATGGATGAAATGGAAAAGAGCTAATTTAAAAATGCTAACAGTTTCGGTATAGGGCTGGGGTGACGAGGGATTGTGAATAACTGGGAATAAAATCATTTTAACTGCACATCCACACTATTGTACAATTCAGTATTTTATTTGCCACATCTGTGTTTTCATTTGTTGCTGAGGTGTGGAAAAATTTTAGTAATGAGAACACATTTGAGCAAAAACAAAGAACAGTAGGATGATCTGAAACTGATGCTTTTTCACTTGGCTTTAAGACTTTCTGATTGTCATCCATCAGGATGCATTAGTAGGCTTAAGTGTAGCAACTTGCCAACAGCCTATGCCAGTGTAACATAAATACTCAATTCCTGGTGCTCAACAAGTTCAGTGTGTCTAAGTTAAACCTGGAGTGAAGTTTTCAGATAACAGATCGCTGCACAGTATTCCTATGACTGCCAAAATAAAATGCTATTCATCAAACATTTACATGCAATAGATAAGTCAGTAAGTGGTCACAGCCCTTTAATATTAGAATGTGGTACAATATAAACACAAACCTATGGCTTTAAACAAATTCATTCAGCTGATAATACTCAGCATGGTTACAGAGGACTCTGGAATTTATCCCAGGAAACATTGGGCACAAGGCTGAGGTACAGCCATTGCATGACACGCACAGATTGGGCAATTAAGAGGTGCAGTTAGTCTAGTAGACTGTTTCTGAACTGTGGGAGGAAAGCGGAGTACCTAGAGAAAACCCCTGTGACACCAGGGGGACATGCAAACTCAGACAGTAATGGTGTGATTCAAAGCATGAGGTGTGAGGCAACAGTGCTGCCCACTTGATCACGTTAATCACATCATTATATAGGCGAAGGAACTGAGACTACATTGGACATATGGTCAACATGCAGCAGAAACTAGTGATAAGTCCTAGCCTAAGATTATTTGGACTAAAATGAATACATAAGTTTGTCCTTTTGGACTATGATGACAATATACAAGTACACCCCAAGTGATTGGGAGGAGAGAATAGGCAGCCTTCTACAGGTATCTAATAAAGCTCATTTTACTGCTAACAACTATCCTTCTAGACCTAGTCATTCTTTCCAACTTCTGACTGATTAAGCGAATACAATACTACTTATCGTGATTTGCAACACAAAACCCACAATACATCTGGACAACCCTCAGAAGAATTTATAATAGCTGTAGCCATGACAAACTGCCTTCAAGTATTTTTGTAGAGAAATGCCTGCTTCAGATGTACAGTGTGTTTACTGTAGTCAACACAGAACAAGCCCAAAACCCACATATTGGGATCCAGGCAGAGAAAGGGTCACACCATGACCAGTATCTGTTGTTAAAACAAAAGCTGAAACGATTCAAGTCATTTTACCTCAAAGTTTTACTAGCATTTCATTTAAGTGAAATTCACAGTTTTCCAGTTCTCTATAAACATTAGACAACAGACTGATAAATAAATAGCATACATACAAATATGACTACAGTTACCTGGTTCTTAACATCTTCAGTGCACTATTTTAATTGCAACTCATAATGTATTTATATGTATGTGGAGGGGGGGGATAAAAACCAAGACAAAGATACAAAACAAACATTTGCATACTATTTCCAGTGTGATAGGCATGAGAGGTATTTATCAAGGCTGCAGGGAAGAGCGAGGGCCACAGGAAGTGCATGTGAAATTAACACTGCCTCCTACTGGTAGGCAGCAGAGATGACGCCAAAGATCATAGTGTTCAGTGATATATCTGTAGGTTTAACCTGGATGAGAATAGACAAATGAGGGTAAGTGGTGAAAACACTGAAGGTTGTGGGAGACAGAGTGAAGGCAGGGCAGTCATGCACACATTTTTACTGACCAGTTCCTTTTTTCAAGCCAACTTGAGTCAAAGTACCTTCAGTCCTGATGAATCAAGCCTTTAAAATTTATTCATAGTCTACACATTGTGTAAGAGGATGAAGACGAAAAGACACAGTCACGTTTTGCATAAAGCCAAGGGTTTTCCCAGAAAAATGGTCGGGTCATATATATTAATCTTTTCAGTTTGTTACGGTATGAGCACACATGGCCAGCATGGTGTAACATGGCTCCATGTTGCTAAGCAACATATCGTGCATCTACCTGTCCCCCATGTCAGGCATTAGCAGCGCTGCTCCCAATAGGCCTCTCTGCAGCTTCAATGTCCATCAGTGTTCTGTGGTGGTCTCCCAGATGGACTGGGGTCTCCCACCCATGTTCTCTCCAACCCTCTGTATTCACCCATCCATCAAAGTTCACAGGTCATCTTTGGGGCCTCTCTGGGTAAGGCTGTGGGTGGCCTCTTTCTTTATAAACTTCAGGATGTCCTTCACTTCACGGGAACCCTGGATATTGTGCAGAGCACTTAGCCATATTGTACATATATTAGCATAAATTTCCTACCCGACAGAACTCTAGAACTGCCATGACATTTTGAGTATGACATTTGCTAGAAGCATCCCGTTCAGGACAAAAACTAAACATTTGTTTAGTTTTGCCTCAGTCAAAAGTTTTATGATGCAGCTCTTTCCCTTCAGATACTGGGCACCACATAGCCGTCCTGTGCTGCTGGACTCATACAGCATTTCGGCATATTAAGACTCAAAAGCTTTAGGAAACATTCTAGTTCTGTAATTTGTAACTGTTTGTTAGTGAGGTTACACTTTTCATATTCCTTGCTGAGAAGTGGTGACTTAAAACTATGCTGACTTGCTCACCCGTGACAGTTGTGAGGCAGCTTCTAGTGTGGGATGAAAATTGCCATCACTTGCAAAGACACGTCTTTGACTGAATGCATCCTGATTAGTAAAAACCAAATGCAAGTTGTTTTCTATGCCATATCACTCTGAGCCTAGTAATCCACTTCTGTTGAGCAAATCAATTTGTGACACTTTGCCGTAGATATAAAAAGTGTACACACCCGTTAAAATGCCAGGTTTTTGTGATGTAAAAAAAAAATATGAGACCACAATAAATCATTTCAAAACTTCTCCCACCTTTAGTGTGACCTATGACCTGTACAATTCAATTGAAAAACAAATCTGTCAGGGGGAAAAATATAAATAAATAATGTACAGTAAGCTGGTTGCATAAGTGTGCACACCCATAAACTAATGCTCTGTTGAAGCACCTTTTCATTTAATTACAGCATTCAGTCTTTTTGGGTAGGAGTCTATCAGCATGCCGCATCTTGACTTGGCAATATTTGCCCACTCTTCCTTGCACAAAAGCGCTCCAAATCTGTCAGATTGCGAGGGCATCTCTTGTGCACAGCCCTCTTCAGGTCACCCCACAGATTTTCAACTGGATTTAGGTCTGGGCTCTGGCTGGGCCATTCCAAAACTTTAATTTTCTTCTGGTGAAGCCATTCTTTTGTTGATTTGGATGTATGCTTGGGGTCGTTGTCGTGCTGAAAGGTGAAATTCCTCTTCAGCTTTCTAGCATTCTCTTGAAGGTTTTGGGCCAAAATTGACTGGTATTTGGAACTGTTCATAATTCCCTCCACCTTGACTAAAGCCCCAGTTCCAGCTGAAGAAAAGCAACCCCAAAGCATGATGTTGCCACCACCATGCTTCACCGTGGGTATGGTGTTCTTTTGGTGATCCGCAGTGTTGTTTTGCACCAAACATACCTTTTGGAATTGCGGCCAAAAAGTTCAACCTTGGTTTCATCAGACCATAACACATTTTCCCTCATGCTGTTGGGAGACTGGATGTATTCTTTTGCAAAATTTAGCCGGGCCTCAATGTTTTTCTTTGTAAGAAAAGACTTCCGTCTTGTGACCCTACCCCATAGTCCAGACATATGAAGAATATGGGAGTTTGTTGTCACATGTAGTACACAACCAGTATTTCCCAGAAATTCCTGCAGCTCCTTCAGTGTTGCTGTAGGCCTCTTGGCAGCCTCCCTGACCAGTTTTCGTCTTGTCTTTTCATCAATTTTGGAAGGACATCTAGTTCTCGGTAACGTCACCGCTGTCCCATATTTTCTCCACTTCTTGATGACTGTCTTCACTGTGTTCCATGGTATATCTAATGCTGTGGAAATTTTTTTGTACCCTTCTCCTGACTGATACCTTTCAACAACGAGATCCCTTCGATGCTTTGTAAGCTCTCTGCGAACCATGGCTTTTGCTGTAGGATGCAACTGAGTAAATGTCAGAAAAATCCTACTAGGACAGCTGAACTTTATTTCGGGTTAATCAGAGTCACTTTATATGATGGCAGGTGCCTACCCAAAAAGACTGAAAGCGGTAATTAAATCAAAAGGTGTTTCAACAAAGTATTAGTTTAAAGGTGTGCACACTTATGCAACCAGCTATTTATACATTTTTTATATTTTTCCCCTTAACAGACTTGTTTGTTTTTCAGTTGAATTGTACAGGTTATAGGTCACATTAAAGATGGGAAAAGTTTTGAAATGATTTATCGTGGTATCATTTTTTTACATCATAAAAACCTGGCATTTTAACAGGGGTGTGTACACTTTTCATATCCACTGTATCTGCTTAATAACTATTAACTGAAAATTAATGTATTATTAAGGTTTGAAATACCAATACCAAGTGACTGTTCAGATGTGATACTGGAAGAGGAATGAGTGGTTTCTTGTTAAAGATTACTGTACACAGTCCGGTCAGACAGAACAGGGCCTGTGTAGGTCCCAGTCCTGCTGTCATGACTCTTTGGAGTTGGACTTTAAGTTCTTGCAGAGCGTTCATGACTGTCTCCATCCACCAAAAATTAATCAACTCTCTCAATGAACACAGAGCCATCTCCAAATCACGATGGCATATCTAGGTAACAGCCCTAAAACAGCCACTTAATCTGAGAAAATGGCTGAATGTGCTGAAAAAATTAGTGGTGTGCTAACCTCGTATCTCAGAGGCTGGTCCTTCTTCCCTGCTCGTGCCAAGAAAATGGCGGGGAAACTAGGAAGAGGAATAAATAACCAAGATAAAATAACCACCAAAGTGGAAATACGGTATTACATAACAGGCCTAAGTGTCAGTGTTTCTACTGTGTACACTTTAAAAGTAATCAATAAATGGGTAAAGGCAGCTGACCCCTGCAAGTCATATCCACCAGGGAGATCGTTGGCAGTGGCGTCCATTTTGGCAATTATGATGCTGGGGTCACCTGACAGCTAGAAAGAAAAGACAAAAGACAAGATGCTGCGTCTTACTGAACTTCAGAGGAGGTGGACTAACACAAATGTCTGTTCACCTGTGATTCACCAACGTTAGCACGTGTTGCGATGCGTCATTCACGTGTGCCGCCTTACCTTCTGACCCAACTCCGTGTACTTGGGCTCCAAGTTCTTGCAGTGCCTGCACCACGGAGCGTAGAACTCAATCAGCACATCCTTCTCTGGATTGTTGACGATCTCCTCAAACGTTTCTGCCACCACCACCTGTACTACGACAATCATGCCATTATGAGGATGCACCTTCGCACATCACTGCTGTTGAGGCTGCACAAATTTTGGACAGATGAAGAAGTAGTTCCACGCGGCTTCTGGGTAGGCTTCGAAACGGGTTGGACTTTGAAAGCCAAACTGAATCTGTGTGTGCTTAATTTTCCCCTGATCGTGTGGTGGAAGAACAGTCAACTCGGAGTCTAGAGACAGCAGATACCTTTGTTACCTAGGTTATTCAGTGCACAGAATAAGCCGAGACAAGAGCAGTCCCCCCTCGACACCCTCAAGTCTGACTAACTGTTTCTAAGGCAAGCTTATAGCTCTTTCTCTAACAAGCACACCCTTGTTTGCCACTTCTTGGTTCCTTATCTTGTTGTTTCCCAGGCTAAAACAAAGCTGGTTTCACTCATTTTCAGGTGGCCATGCACACCCCCTTCTTTTCTGCCTGCACCACCTGGGTATGCTTGATA
>JAACJT020023170.1:0-25246 GCA_009936485.2 Gymnarchus niloticus | reverse complement strand
TGTACATATCTCTCTGACACAGGGACTGCACTTAATTTCGTTGTACTCGTTACAATGACAATAAAGATATTCTGATTGGGAAAGCGGCAATGATGCAGGAATGCCACAGGTACTCTTGCTTTCATCTGCAGAACACAACGGAACAAGCGAATGAGAACAGCGTAGGAACAGGTGGGACTTAAACCCAGACCCTACGCCAGGAGCGTGTCATTTTGACACACCTAGAAAATCTAGCTAGTTTGCTATGTGGTGGTTGTATTCAACTTTTTACTAGTAACTTTTAGCACGTTTTTTCTGTTTTATTTCTGATCAAGATGATAGCTAAATGTGGCGTTGAGCTGGGTTCTAAGTAAAGCAAGTTAAATGCAGTGAGTCGAGTAGAGAGTGTGTTTGTTGGGCTGATGTTGTTGGCCTCTCTGCGCGTCTCGGAAGCAGTGGGAGGGGTGCAGGCTGACTGGGGGCCAACTCACCCTTTGAGACTGCTGGCCTGGTTTTGAGGGCCCACCTGAGATTTCAGAAATAGCTGTTTTTCCCCCTCAGAGGGCTGGTTTCTACCCTCCCCCAGAGGATCTGTCAGGTGGGGTCATTCATCACACCGGCGGCGTTTCCGTTTGAGTCCTCTGTTGCATAACTCTGTGACCATTTTTAGGATGGATTTTGTAACCTCTTTCATAACCTTAAAGGCACGGCGACGGGCTCTTGGCGAAATGGCGGTGAGAGAGAGGGCAATTGTGTTGCGGTGGAGGGATGCCCTGGGTGATGGACTCGTCCCCGGACTGTCTCTTGCTCTCTGACTTGCAGATGTACTTTTGTGTATAAACTTCTTCATATGTGAAGCGTGTTGTCATTTTGAGCGTTTTCTTTGTGTAGCTTGGCCTTGGCAGTTAGAGGGAAATTTGTATTTTGCTGTTTAGCACTGTGCTGATCTTGGCCTTTTAAGCATTGGAGCTGTGTGTGTGAATGGGGAGAGGGGTTGATTTTAGATGACCACTATGTGCGTGGTCCCCCCCCCATCTGTCCTCATACCCCTTTTGCTGCTCGTCTGTGGTATAATGCTGCCATTAGCTCTGCATGTGTTCCTGCCCCAATACCCAAAGCTGTCCCTCCCCAAATAAAGTATCCTGTCCTTTTCCTCCCAGCTCCCCCTGGGTCCTATGCTGTTCCTCTCGTTTTGAGGTTCTAGCTCACGTTGCAACTGGCATTGGTTCCCCTTTCGGTGTCACCCGCCTTGTGCCTGAGGTCTGAAAGTTCGTTCCCATCCCGATATTGGATGGCGGTCTGTACAGACTTCAGCAGGTTCTGCCACACCTCAAGGTGTTGCTCAACACATGAGCGGGGGCGGCTCTGTTTTTGCTTCCCAGCCAGATGTTTGCCGGGCGTGCTTCCACATGTTGTGCCTGACCTCTGATGGCGTGCCTTGTCAGGGAAGCATGCTTGATGGGTGGTTGGTTCTCCGTTTCTTTCGTAAGCTTCTCCGTGTTTCCAGTTGCCTGTCTCTCTGTTTTGGCTGAAGGTGTGGTTGACCATCTCTGGGTGGCAATTTCAATATCCGTCTTCTATCCGACATTCTTTAAAGGGGCTGCCTCCTGCTCACCAGAAGGGGGCAGTTTGGCCACTCATGAACCTAGCGAATCTCTAACTCACAGAAAGTGGCTGTCTGTTATGTCCATCATGGCCAGCCGTTTCCTCGCCCATTCTGCTTCGTTTTTCCTCATCTGGAATCTTGCATCTCCTCCTGTCTTTGCTGTTGCGTTGTGGCATCACAACCATCTTTGGCGTGTTCCTCTGACGGGTTAAGAACCACATCAATAAAGTAGTATAGCGTTGAGAGCTGACTGCCCAGCTTTCGTGAGCACACCTCCAGGGTCTTCGGCATCCATGGGAGTGTCTTCGCTCTGCTCAGTCCGTACACCCTTGTCCTGCCTCAGCGTAGCTTCAGATGGGCTGCCCATAAATTGTGAATAGGCCCCTGTGGGCGGCCCTCCAGTCTAACTTGTAGGATGCGTTCTTGGGTAAGTTCTTTAAAAATGACAACAGAATGAAACGCCTGCGTTGTATTTTGAATAAAGGGACGTGGCAGGAAAATAGCTTTGAGCTTTTCTCTTGTTTATGCGGTCAGCTCTTAACTCCGCCCCTTTGCCTTGAGGTGCTTGAGCGAAGGGGCTGGGGTTTACAGCTCCTTCCTGCCATTCGCTCGTCGGTCAGCACGTTTCTAGGTAAACCCTTTCCTGTCCTCCCTGCACGTCTGGTTGTCCTCACTATGTTACGTCTTATTGTTTCTTATCTGCTTAATGGTGAAACGAATGGGCCGGACAGCACGACCATCTGGTGTTTGAGCCACGGGTTCACATTTGGGGTTTTTTTTTTTTTTTTTTTTTTTTTATGGTCTGAGCTGGATAACGGTCTCAGGACCCTCTCTAAGGTCATTCACCTCACACGCGAGCCCATACGTTTAAGCAATTCTTTGGATTTTGTCTGCTCTCCTGGTCAGTCGTTCCCGCTCAGTCGTTCCTTGGCATTGTATTGATGGTTTTTTCCATGCAGCTTGACCGTCTCTGGCTTCAGCTGCCCAGCTTCATTCCCCTCCATCTTCTCTGCGATGTGGCTTCCTTGATTTTACATCCTGGAGCTCAGAGCTGTGGAGTCATTAGACGTGGTGCTTGGGACTTTGTAATTTGAGATGAGGACTTAATCCTTTCTACTGTGTTCTCCTCTAAACAGATTTAAAAATATAAAAAACAATACGGCCTTCTGGAGCTTCCTGAGGTTTATAGGGTATGCATCATGCTTATGTGAGTTTTATTTTCTCCAACACCCTGTAATACAGCTGCTGTTGTAGGTTCAAAATCATTGTCTTTCCTAGTCGAATTCACATTAAATGTCTTGTGTCCAGGTAGAGTGTATCGTAATCATTGGCTATGTAGTCAACCTAAAGGATGTTAAAGTTCCAGGAGGGTTAGTGCCTATAAGAAAAGGGACTATTTATAAATGGGTGAATTCTTAGTTTCCTTCTGATAATTATCAATTGAGTATTTAATGCAAGTGTTATGGTATTTTTCTTGGGAGTTAGGTCTGTCGCCATGCCAGTTCTGTTTGTTACTATAGGGGGTGCATTTTACAGACGTTTGAAAGAAATGTGGTGATTAACAGGCCGAAACTTCAGCTGTTCTCAGTCCCAATGAGCATGTTTCTCCGTCTGGCTGATCTATGTAAGATGCAAGGCCCTAATGTCCACCCCATTTGTCCTGCTTTCTTTTGCTTTATGCTGGAGCTTTGTGCGTTGATTGAGTTTTTTGGTTGCGCATTCAAACTGCGGGGTGTGGGGTGGAGACCCGTGTGTCCTCTGGTCTGGTAAATATGGGAGTCATCTCTCCGTTTTCTGGCAAAGCAGGGATTTCAGGCCATTCTTTGGTAGAAAGTTATTTTCTGATGTGCCAGCTGCTCTGGTTATAAGTTGTCCCCTAAGCTCTTGGGCCTATCAATATGGGTGTGAGGCCACACTCCTTCTGGCAGGCACAAGATGGCTCAGTGACCAGTGATAGCTCACCCTGGCAGAACCGATCTTCTGTTCTTGTCGTGGTAAGCCAAGGTCATAAATCATGCGGGGCACCAAGGCTAAACATCCTAACTGCACATTCCCCGGGACTGATGAAGACCAACTTTGACCAACCGATTCGAAGCCTATCTTTACTGGGCCATGGGATGGGGCGGTTAAAAAAAAAAAAAAAAAAAAAAAAAACTACGTTTTTTTTCTCCCAAGAATCCTCTTCTCATCAGTAATTTAAATTAGCTTTACAGACTGCCAGGCACCTCATATTTTCAGAGAATTTGTCATTCCCCCCATTTCTGGGGCAACTTTTTAGGGTGATGTGACCTGCTTAAATAAATGATTGACGTGCAGTTGCTACCAAATTCTCTACATCCCTTCACATTGGAACATTACACCTATACCCTTGGACAGACTCTCGAGGTGGTGATATAACCCTGGATTGTCTTTTTTTTTGTTCACCTGGGCTCGTGTGTTGGATTCCTTCCAGGACATATTTGTTGTGTGATTTTTTTAAAATAATGAACAGATAAATGAGGGTCAGGTGTGCCTGGAATTTTAACGGCATAGCCGAGAGACGTCATCTCAGAAAGTGCGGCGGGCGGGGGCCGAGCTCCCACCCGACGGAGTATTTTAATACGGTCGGTGTTCTCGGAGAGGCTCGGGTGGGCACATTCACCTGGTGTGCAGCACTCCTGCACTTTCGCGAAGACGTGGGTCCTCACTGAGGTCCTCTAATTTCCGTTAAAATATATTCCTCGTCCCTGAAATCTGTGAATTTGTTTGCGCACCGCTCTACCTCTGTGCCATCGGAGCTGTTTACACGGACGGCTCCTGATGTAAAGTGCCTTTGTAAACAGAGCAAGCAGAAGTGCTCCTGTTGAAAGGAGGGAGGGCTGGCTTTCACTTTTTTTTTTTTTGAAACCTCTTAATGTTGTGTGAGGGCCTGAGTGGTGGTTGAGGGGCTGTTCTTCAGTCGCCATAATTTACTGAAATCTGTCTCTGTGAAAAACAGCTTTTGTTTCACTAGCCCTACTGGGGATGAGTGAAGTGTCATGCGGAGGTGTGGACCGCCGGGAATCACCACTAAACGAGTTCGGTCTCGTTTTGGCAGAACGGCGGAGATATTACTTGCGCCCCTGGTGCTGTCTGGGTCTATTTGCTGTCTGCGGCCCTGATTTCAGTGTTAATTTACTCGTTTGGGTCTGCTATTTACTGTGTACTTGGGGGGAGGGTCACTGTTGTCATGCAGAAACACACAAGCACGTGAGCCTGTTTGTTTTGGCCTGATTTGCTTTAAACATGACGGAGAAACCCTTGACTGTCTGAACATATGAGACCATTAATAACCAACTGAGTAGAAAAAAGCATTGAGCCTGGCTTTTTTGATTCTGCTTCATTAAAAAGGTAACATTTAAATTGTTTTGTTTGAATTATGATGGTTCACAATTGTATTAATGATTTTAGAAAACTCCAACTCCAAAGCACAAGACTTAGTTTAGCTGACATTTTGCCATTTGACTATATATATATATATATATATATATATGTTTTTTTTTTGTTTGTTTTTAATAAACCACTTCAGGGCATGTGCTTGTGATAACCTGGGTATTTCATGTTGATGTGCTATTTTCTCTTTGTCATCGTTGATGTGTGTTTGCTGAATAGATTCAATACGAAAAACGTCAATCTTAATTTTTTTTTTCTTAAATTTGTTTAGTAACTTGTGAGATAAGCTTTGGTTTAATAAAGTGGTTTAGGTTAAAACCCCATTGCCTTCACAGATTTTAGCTCTTTAACCGTTTCACTTCCTGCTCTTACACAGTCGATGACAGTGACTGCATTTTTTTTACCTTTGGTTTGTATGGTTTTTAGACGATTCTGTTCCTTCTAGTGTTTGAGTAGAACGTTCTCCAGACGACTCCCCCATAATGTTTGTGTGGAATCGGAACGCCTCCAGGATTCCGATTCTTCATCCTCCCATCCGCTTCGTGAGTGTTTCTGTCAGCGCATGGCAGCATATTAATTAGTTTTATTTATGAAGCGCATATCCCCAGAAATCACACAGTCACTGTCGCGTTGTTTCTTTCTTTAGCTTCCAGATGGCAGTTTTTTTTTTTTGGCAAAAAATTTTCTTCTAAGTTGTCATTTTTCCCAAGCTTCTATTATAATGAGGCACAAAGTATTGAAAAGCCAAATTCCAGTCGGTCTTTGTTTTATTTATCATTATTTTGTTGTTTTGAGTAAGAAGAAAGCTTGCTGTTTGTTACTGTAATACTACCATGTCCTGATGGTATGACAGTTTCTAGGCAAATAACAGTAATTAGCATGTGTAACGTTTTCCCAGACTGAGTAATTTTGGAGTTTCTGTTGGACTCCCGGTTGTGAGGACTGCGGCTCCAGCAGGGGGTGCTGTCTTATCTATTCCAGCTTCTAGTGTAATAGTGGAATTAAGAGGGATCTTGGCCTGTGTTGCTCTGTGCTTCTGTGCCCTTAGGCCGTTCGCCCAACACTGCAGTGGCCCCGGGCCCCTGGAATATCCTCTGTGCCTCTGCCTCCTCCACGGATCCAGCCACACGCGGCTTGTCAGTGGTTGAGTCGCCCTTCGGGTCGGGCCCCCTGCCTGTGTATCGCCGGAGGCCAATGCTGCCGCTGGCAAATACACCCGCTTAAGCTGTTGCCAGATTTGTTCCTGTTGTCATGGTATCGGTCCAGCTTTGTCGTTTTGCAGTGGCAACATCACAGCAATGAAGTCGTTTATCCACAGGGGGTTTTTGTCATTCGGATGCATGTCCTAAAGTTGCTGCATCCCAGCAGGGGAGGTGGGCTTACGGACTCAGCCCACAGTACTGGGAATATGGTGGTGGTCTGAGCAGGATGCGGGGGGAAAACAGCCTTACCTTTTCACCTAAGCCTGGTGGTGATCACAGTCATGTTCTAAAATAGACAGTGAAATTTGGTTCTGAAAATGAGCTGCTGGTTTTCCTGCTTTGTTCTGAGCTCACAGACTTGCGTAACTTTGCCGTCTTCCTCCTGGGTGTCGCACTGATGTTCTGTTAATGCCAAACACTGACTTTTTATTTTTAATGCAAAGCTGAACATCTCCTGTGAGGTTAGTTACCAGCCGTTTCTGTGGTGCCGTTACGTTGGCAGAACTGCCTGCCATTCAGCATCGATGCCGTTCAGCATCGATATCGCTCGCGTCTGACGTTAATCAGGCGGGGATGTCGCCGGTCCTGGGGCGGTGGTGTCAGTAGTGGACCGCCCTGCTGTCTGTCCTCAGGGAGGGGTTCTGTCTTGCGGTGAGGGACGCGCAACGAGTGAACCGTATTTCCCTGCAGATCGCTGTTCAAGTCTCACAGTGGTAAGCCCCGCATCTCCCTTCTACTCTCATGTTACTGGTCTGATGACTTGTTAACGAGGAAGCTCTGTTGTTTTTGGACCTGGGGGACATTGGAGGCCAAGATGGGTGAGTCCATTACAGCCTTCATGGGCAAAGGTTTCCTGCCACCACGTGTTTGGTTAATCTGTTCAACTGGTACCTGGCTGAGTTGGCAAGCACGGTTCGTTAGATTAACAGTGTGGATGTAAAAAACATTGCACACGTTGCGAACGGGTTTCATCTCAGAACAGTCTGGGAAGAGATGCAGTCGTTTCTTTTTTTTTTTTTTTCCCTGTTTCCTGCAGGCCTCGGTAAAGTGTTTGTTGAACTTCACATCCCTGCCTCCGTTCTGCATGTGAGGGGTGTCCTGGGTCTCTGGAGCGGGCACTGGGGGGTTTTGTGTGTTGCTGACGTCTTCTGTGTTGCGTGGCTGGTGAGCTGAGAAGGCACCTTGGACACACGCCTCCTCCTCTCCCTCTCTGTTTTCCCTCTCTCTCCCCCCCCCCCCCTTTCTCTGTCCTCTGTTACTTTTTTTGGATTATTTATCTGCTCAGCAGATGCTGAGGATGAAGTCATTTTTCTATAATCCACCAGCACACCTGTGTTTGTTTCGCTGTTCCTCGCTCTGTGTCCTCGGCGCACCTTTGTGGCACGGACTCTCGTCACGCGCCTTTTTCAGAAGCTCTGGTCGTCTCTCTACCGTTGAGCCCACTGACCGTGACCTCTGCGGCGGGGGAAACTCCTTTTAACATTCCGTCTTGAGCATGCTGTGAATATAACCACAGGTCCCAGCTGGGCACTGAATTATGAGCCATCCCCGTGCCAATCTTGAGGGTCCCCCATCAAATGAGAGGTCCTAGCGGGGTCGATGCGGCACCACGTCCCTACTCTGGAGACCCCGTTGAGGCCTCTGCGGTCGTCTGTCTACTGCCCATCCGCCCTTCAACGGCATCCCCACGTTGACCTCTCCTTGCCCCAGCCTGGGGGGGGGGCATGCTTGTCACAGGGGGGTGAGCGAGGTCTCCAAGCCATGGGCATCCATGGAGTTACCCGCTGTGAGCTGTGTGGAAATGAAGCAGCCATATATGGATAGATCGAGAAAGAAAAACCCTTTTCTGCCCGCCGATAGGTCAGCGTTCTTGATATCCTCAGGCTGTTGGTTCTGCTTCAGCCTGGCCCACCCTTTGGGGGGGAATCACACTATGTTTTTAGCCCTGGCCATGTCTGAGCTGTTTGCTGTCTATCTTTGGTACTCTGATGTATTTTTAATGAAATGTTTTCTTTGAGCCGTTTACATAAGTTTCAGAATGCAGCCCCCCCCCGGCCATGTAATGGCTCACCAGCGGAATCTGCTTGATGCCGAGTGGCTAGGCTGGCGTTGGCCCGTTCGCTGACTCGGCACAGCAAAGCATTTTTTTTTTTTTTTTTTCCTTTAATTGAGCATCTTCATCAGCAGAGCTGTGCTGGGCATTTTCACCAGAGGGTGTGTTCTCTCTCAGAAATCCCAGCATCCTGTTCTGGTCAGTGTTGATCCATGCCACTGATAGGCTTAGGGTCATGCACCGTGGGTCCAACTCTTTGGCGGCTGGATGGAGAAGCCCAGCAACGGGCACACCCCTGCGACCCCCTGTTCTCACTCTACACTCTACAATGGCGTGCGTCATCTTACTGTAGCAATTCCCTCCAGGTGTTATGGATCAGTGAAGCATAAATGGCTCACAGGTTTTGGCGGAGGGGCACTACTCTGGAGCCCAAAGTGACCGTCTCCCTTCCTGTGTGGCATTCATGATAATTGAAACTGTACCAGGCTGCACCTGTGGTAAGGGCCCACCGACAGCATTGATGAGCTGCCAATAAACATACCAGTGCTGCCCACCCTGCGCATGACACATGACATCAGATCGGTGTTTGCTCTGATTCAAAGACCACGGCTCCGAAACGGCGCTGTGTGCCATAGTCTTCCGCGGCACGTCTCGGACCTCTTGCGTTATCTGCTGTGGGAATGCAGAGATGATGCATTTCTTTGCCCCCACACACACTGTGCTGCCGGGTTATTAATACCTGTGCATTTCGATGCTGCATCGCAGCTTGGTGTCTCTTCCCGCCTCTCAGTTGGTTTCACTTTCCCGTGCCGCACTTGGATGCAATGGCGCCGTTCTTGTGCTGCCTCCAGCTGTCAGCCCAGACAGCCGACAAGAATTATTTCTTTGGCTTCACGGCATTGATAGGAAGCCACAGTGGCATCGCCGACATTGGCTTGAGACGTCGTTCCACACGGTAGTTCTGCCCGATCGTGTTGTGCAGCGGTGAACGGAATGGGAGGAGGTGCGTTTTAATTAACGACCGTGGAGTGTGGTTTACTCTGGGTTCCGGGGCAGTTATGGGGCCGTCTTCTGCAGGACAGTGTGGTTATGGCAGTGGAAATGGAAAGAGCCGCAAGAAGATTCGAGTCGTAGCCAGACCCAGTGTAAAGGTGCTTGGTGTCTCTCTCTCTCACTCACTCACTCACTCACACCCCCACCCACACCCCCACCCCTTGTCCTGTGTGCTCATGCCCTGCAGCATGCCTCTGCAGTCACCTGGGAAGTGAGCTGCAGGCTAATTGATGCACCCTAATGGGGGGGACACTGATTATCCCAAATTTCCTTTTAATTCTGTGAAAATGTGTGTCAGTGTCCCCTGGGTAGTGGCAGTTTTATTTTTTATTAACTTTTGTACGTTGGGTCTTTGTAATGTCAGATTTTCATCACCGGTGCTGCCCTGGGGCTCAGAACCTGAGTACACCTTGGTCATGTGGACCAAATGAGCCTCTGGCTGTCCCTGTGCTTCTGCTTGCTGAAGTCTCATTGCTCACACCTCACATTTGGACCAGGAGGTCGGTGTGAATCTCCAGAGCATTAAAGCAACAAATTCTGTTTTTTTTTTTTTCTTTCTGCTAGTGTCTAATTGAAGAAGTTAAACCTGTAATCGCTTAATTTTGTTTGCCTTTTTTTCCTCTTCTAAGACAAAAAGTAAGTTGCCATTCTTAGTCTGTCCTCTTCAATTAACAGTCAGATGCAGTAATGAGTTTTTCTTCGAATCTCGCTTACTGATTCAGATGTCCAGACAGCTCATTGCAATCCAGTATGGTCCAAGTCAGTTTCATGCAATCCAAAACAATCCAAAATAGTTAAACCCAATGCAGAGAGGATGTAGAATAAAACATTTTGGCACGGACAAAAGGAGTCCAAAGCAATCCGTATTGGTTAAAAACAATCCAAAACATCACAGCCCAAACCAATTTGGCAGAGCCCATCTCTTTAGATTGGCACCATTTAATAGCATTCAGGCTATCCACTGTAATTTAGCTGGAACACAAAGAATTAAGCTGGGTTTTGCTGAACCTTCCTTGCTTTTCCAGTCCATATGTTTGTCTTGTTTCTGCATCTGACGCTGTCACTTGCTGTTTGTTTTACTGGTGCATACAATCCCTCAATCAGTCAGAGTCATCGTGACGAACCAGCCGTCGGCCAACCGCCCCTGACAGCCACGTTTTTCTGGGAGGAGGCTTTCAAGCTTCGGTGAGGCTGTGTGTTGGTTTGCCAAAACAAAACAACATCTGGGGTCCTGTGGTTTAACAGCTATGCCCTTTTACCACGTCTCCCCTTATGTTTGGTGTGAACATCCAACCACTCCTCCTGTAGTGGTGGGTCTATGGCTGGTCTCGGCCTGTGAGTCATGTGACTCGTTCATCTGGAACAATGGCTGAGTCTTCATTAGTCCCGGACGAGTTCCAGCCCCCATAAAACTCTAGGCTGAAGCACATGGCTGTTTCTGCTTTAGCTATCAGAGTGCGAGATGTGATGTCATATGGCTCCCTGTGTTGCACAGGGCCACAGGGAACCTGCCTGGTCGTGACTGCCATTCGGGCCACTTTAGGACCTCAGGGTAGAGTCCCGACCCAGTTCTGACAGAAGGTTGAATGGGTGGATGACCCCATCATTTCCAATGGAGATGGAACATTGCTCTTAGTGTGTTGCTGTCCCATTTGCCCCCATGTGAGGAGAAAACCTGCATGCGAAGAAATCCTCAGTGTATCACTGTCTCCCCCCCACCCCCCGTCTGAGCGGCAGACACCCTGTCGATCTTTTCCAGTGACCTACCAATATCACCACATTGATTTTAAAGCCTTCCCCATCCATCCTTCCACCTATCGATCTGTCCCTTTCCAAAATAGCTGTCCCCAGTGAAGGCTGTGGTCAAACATGGTTTCCGTCTTTGATTCTGCACTGTAAATGGACGGGGAGGGGTCCGTTTTATGGCAACCCACAAAACATAAAGTTCATTCTGTTTAAAAAGTAGGCTATACTCTGTCAGTATCGATCTATTTTTTTTGTTTTAAAATAGAAACGGCAAATGTCTTGCTTGTTTCACTGCACCAATTTTCCCAAAGCCGAAACTGCTGTCATTGTGTTGTGGTGTTTGAGGGAGATAATCATTAATTAAGAAGGTAATTTATTTAAAGAAATGCTGTTCAAAATGTAGTGTTTTTTTCAGGGGGAAACAGTTTTCCACAAACCAGTTTGGATTCTTTTCAGTCACTTCTGCAGATGTTTGTGAGTGGATTTTGTATGAATGGAAAAAACCTTTTTAAATACTAAAAATTTCCTCTTTTTCCACCTACTCTCAAGTGTCCGTTTCCCTCTCTGATCTCCCTCCTCACAGCTCCATGCTCAGTCCGGCTCAGCTGGGGTGGAGATGAACTCCTGCCACCCTCTGTGTCCCAATAGCCACTCCCTAACCCCCCCCCCCCCATGAGCTGACCCACTGGAAATGACATACCTCTAGAAGGTCATCATGGCCAGCAGGAGTCACTCAGACATGCCCCCATACCACTGCTAATATTGTACTGTACATCCGTCTTGCATTCTGCTGCTTTTCTGTTTTCTGTCTCTTACTACAGTGACTCGTAATAGGATGTAATGTGTAACATTTTAAATAACAGCTGTTATGTCTGTCTGTGGCTCTGACCTTAATTTGATTCAAACTGACGAGTTTGGGAAATGACTCAAGTGCTTTGGGACAGCTGCCTTTGAAGGCACTATATAAAAATTGAATGAGATTGAACTGAGTTATAGCCACATGTGGGAGTTTAACACAGTGAAAAATGAAGGGTGTGTTCATTCATCTTTTAATTGTTTATCCTGTTCGGGATCGTGGCGGGGCTTGGATCCTGTCCCAGGCAGCGCGAGGCTAGGGTACACCCTGGACACAGGACACAAACATGCACATAATCATACTGTCCTGGCAGTTTAGAGTTGCCAGGTAGCCTAACTGCATGTCTTTGGTCAGCTTGTGGAGCACATGTGAGCTCTACACACAAAGCAGGGAGGGATTCAAACCCTTAACAATGGAGGTGCAAGGCAGTGGTTCTATCCATTTTGCTTGTGTTGGTTTAAAATACAAAAAAAAGCAGCATAGGAAAGCATATAAACCTTCATTATGAGGGTAATCTGTTTTTCTCAGAACTAGTGAATTTATTTGTTTAGAAAATATCCTGAAATAAATATGTAAATACTCCAAAAAAATCCCCATCACCAAATGTGCAGCTAGGAAGCTTGTCCTCAGTAGCCTCAGAGTGAAATGATGGCCTTTGGTGGGGATGAGTGTGTGGCTCGGTAATGTGCTTGTTAGTGCTAATTGGTTTAATTATACGTGGGCTCCCATCTCTCTTACTGTCTCAGAAACGTACAGCAGGCTACAGGAGTGTTTCTTAGTCTTTCTCATCCAGTCCTCCAAACAGGCAGGGTGGAAAGTTGAGTCAAAGGAAAACCAAAATGATTTAAAACGGGAGCACATGGCGTGTCACCTGGATTTGGGCAGTGAAATATCTGTCTTCCAGTGCCCTACCTGGGAACAGTCATCACTGAATTAAATTTTCTGTCCACACCACAAATTTTTCTTTGTGCCCCCCGGCCCTTGTTTTTTGACTTCTGTTGGAGAGATTATGAATAATGAATTCTCAGCGGTAGCCGTGTGTGTTTATGCAAATGGATGAAGCGGGTTGCAAGACGTCATGCTCCCAGCAGCGGTGTTCCAGTGGATTCGGACTTTGTGTCGTGGTGAGGCAGGCGAGGGCTCGTGTTTGCTTGGAGCTTGTGGCATTTTCATCCATCCGGTCAGACGAGGCCCTTCTAACTCGGCAGTCAGCACACAAACACATACGAGTACAGTGCCCTTCTTTTAGTGTGACGGTGAGTGAATGAGTGATTTCACCTCTGATGAAAGCAGGCGGCCCAGGAACAGGCAGTGTTTAAGGCGAGACTCTGTCCTGTCAGACCTGGCCCTGTCCGGCTCTTCTTAACCCCACTCTTCTTGGAGCAATGCCCTTGGAGTTCTTTGCTGTGTGGGCCTGTCCAGGTGATAGCCATCTGGGAGAAGAAGGTGGCTCTAGCACATGGAGTGTTTCACGTATGTGGAGCTGACGGTGTGGTGAGGGGGCGTTGGCATCTCTGTGGGAATGCCGCTCCTTCTGATGTTTCTACTGATTGTTTGTGAACCTGCCTGAGAGACGGGATGCACTTAATTGTGGACGTTACCGTTTCATTCAGTGGCTGAATTCATACGGGAGTGATGGTGATGGGATGTTGATGGGTGATAGGACGGTGATGGGAGTGGTGATGGGACAGTACAAGAACAGTGACCATTCCCAGCGCTCATCCTGCTTGACAGTTCAGCTGTTCTGCTCCTGCTCATCCAGGCCCTTTTTCTTGTCCCCCACTCCCTCTTTCCCTCCACCTCTTCCCTCTCCATGCTCTTTCTCCCTTTTTTCTCCATTTCTGTGTTCCCTCCTCTCCCCCACTCTCTTTATCCACCCTTTCCCCCTCTTTTTCTCTCTCTCCCTACCTCTATCTCCCTCCATCCCTCCCTCTCTCTCCCACCTTTCCCTGTCTCTTTCTCTCTCCGTACCTCTCTCCCTCCCTCCCTCTCAGTTCACTCCAGTTCATCCCACCTTGACTTTAATGACAAATGATACCAACTATTCCTTTAGGTATCCATGTATCTGTTTTCCTCTCAGCATTTTTCACTGATGCTTACTGCTGCCCCCTCTCTGTCCCACCCTACTCACCATGCCCACAGTGAGTTTGCTTAGTATCCTCCACTCACCCCCCTGGTCGCAGTGTCCCGGTTTTCTAGAGATGTGGGAGGAAGAATGCCGCTGATAACACCCTGTTTGAGGTCGCCTCCCCCCTCAGCTTGTTACCCTATTTATTTCACTGATAGACTGACGTCAGAAGTGTCCTGAATAGCCCCCCCCGGCTCTATTCTTCTTACTCTATCTTACCTGACTTTCCAGCGGTCCATAGCAGCCTCGTCCATTTTGTTTCCCCTCAGCCAGTGGGAAGGAAAGGAAAGTAAGACTGTTTTCTTTATATCTGTGTGTGTGTGTTTGTTGTTTTAACCCCTCCAGCTCCCTAAACGGCTTGCCTGACATCACACTACACCTGCCTGGGGACAGCTGTTCCTTTAATGGCCTCTATGGACGCATCATTAACAGGGAGAGTATGCTCAGGGTCATTGTGGGTCACTAAACATCTGTCCAGGGCTTGACGTCCTCAGCTGGAGCCTCCCTTGTTAAACGACGAATTTTAAATTGGCAGTTTCCCACAGATCCTTGGAAAGCAGTGGCTTGGGCATGAACCCACAAAGCGCGGCATTTCTTCCAGGGTGTCTGCCCCCCCCCCCCACTCCATTCTGCTGCCCCTGCTGACTCGCCAGTCCCCTGAGGCTCAGCTGCTCAGGCCTATGGATCAATAAAGCAGAACGCTGCTGATGACGTCCTGTGGGGGGGGGGGTCCCCATGCATGTAAATGGGTCGTCTGCCTCCTCCCAAGTGCCTTGTAAAATACTGGATAGGTCAGGATGCCAGTGGCAGGGGGGATGGGGGCAAGCAGCTTTACAGTTTACCACTCCTTCGAGGGCTTGGGGTGGCGCTTCTTTGAGCACAGGATGGAAAATCATCACTACAGCAACACACAGTGCATAGTAATAGAATATTTCACATCCACTGACCAGCAATTTAGATCCAGGCTGAACTGTGTTTATTGCCAAATTATGAAAATGGGCCTTTTATTCAAGGGCTGTCTTTGTGTGGCCGTTCAGTTGTAATTCCCCAGAGTTAAAGGCTGAGCATATATCCAGGACCCACACCTCCCTCCTGTGCTCATTTCTTTCCCACTCCTTCTTTCTCTCCTTTCTCCTGCCCCTCTTTCATTCTCTTCTTCCTACACTCCTTTATCTCCTTCATTCTCTCCCTCCTCCTCTCTTCCTTTCTGCCCCTCTTCCTCTCATCCTCCTACTCCCACCTTGGCATGACACCTTTCTGACATCCTCAGTTCAGGTTTGTTCTTCACAATTACCCTCCAGCTCACAGTGTGGAATTTTCCAGAAAGTTTCAACATGAAGTGTGGCAGCTGCGTTGGTGATTATGAGTATAGACCACACAGTTATTACCATGTTGCAATGAAGATAGACATTGGTTGTATTTCTGCTGTCGGCTGTTCCAAGTACACAGGGCCATTGCAACCATGGGTTTACATCCTGTCTTTCTCCTGATTTTGAGACGCACCATCTGGCAGGCCTCTGAGTGATAAAACCAATGCTTGTTTCTCAGTAATACCACGTAAATGGAGGGTGTCATCATCACAGACAAAAAAAAAGTCTGTCCGCTTGCATCACGGCAGCCATGCGTTCAGCCAGAAGCACCCTTTAATGCTTGGGGACGAGTGACAGATACTGAAGGTCACAGCACCTTTAGAAGTACAGCTTTATTTTATGCTCTGAGGTTTTGATATCTGCCTTGGGAGGGGAGGTGTGGACTATTGATCCGATTGTACACATCAGCTTTCATTAAAACGCGATTAGAGAAATTTACAGCCACCCCCTTCCCACCAGCTTTCTGAAAATGATGTACTCTCCACGTGACACTCAGTCAGCAATACCCAGCTGTCCCCTCTGTCTGTTGCAAGGCCTCTTGTCATCGTTTGGTGGCAATAAACAGCATCTCATCCTGGAATGACCCCGACGCCTTCTGAAGGAGTTCTGGGATGCGCTCTTGATTATGTTGGCTGACGTGATCCTCCGGCCGCTCTTTTTTAAAATGGAAGCGTGCAGATGCATGTCAGCCAGCGAGTCGTCCTGCTGTCTTCGCACTCCTTTCTGAGGCCGTTTCATCCAGATTGGCATGAGAGGAGGCCCTCGACCCCTCAGAGTGACTTTTGTCTTGAGTCTGCCCTGTTCCAATCGTCACAGTGGGGCATAGGGACATGTGGGTGGATGAGTTTTGGGGGGAGGCAGGTATGTCGTTCTGTCACTGGGCAGTACACTTCAGGCCTGAGTAATTACCAGGGGCTGGTGGGTGCTACATATTTAAAATTAATCCCTGCTGTCTTTCGGTGAATTAAATCTACAGCTGCCTTTCTGTGCAGGTACAGACCCCCAAGGAGGTCTAGTTTCATAAACCCAGACCTGCTGCCACCACGTATGGTCTCAGTGATCTCCATCATGTTGTGGGGAACCGCATGCTGCTGGAGAGCCTCCACTAGATTCATGGTAGTTGGTGGATGCTGGTTTGGAATGGGCTTCTCCCTGCGACATGGCGCTCACTTTCACTTTAGGACCGAATGCCTCCACACCAGCAGAGGACGCCCTGCCTAGCATTAATTGCCACTGTGTTTTCAGACCTGTCATCACCCAGCACCACTTACTGCTGCCCCCTCTCTCTCTCTCTCTTCATGGGCACAACAGTCGTCTCACCAAGCTAATGTAGCATTGGACGTTTTTGCCAAGTCGTATTATTTGGCACAGACATTGGCGGTTCCAGGTCGGGGGCGGGCACTGACGTGCACACAACTGGTCCAGCGGTTTTTAAACAACATGTAATCTTGGGATGGAGAGAGACGTGTGGATAAGCACAAAAAGTTTTTCAGTGGAGAGCTTATGAGCCTGGGAAGAAATATATCCTGTGCATACAGTGGGTTCTCAGATACCAAGTCTCCCTTTGATAGGCTAGGGAGCCCCCCCCATTGAAAGGGTATTTCACCTTGGCCTTCACCCCGGGGGGTATAAAGCTGACCACTCAGTGCAAATGGAAAAGGGCTAAGAATTTGCCTAATTTCTTTGGACCTGAGAATTAGCACTGCTGGATGAGTTTTACTGAGTAGTATCAGGCAAGCAGTTATGGTTTTGTAATGAGCTATCGCAAGTGGTGAAATACCAGCTAGTATGGTGTGTGTGTGTGTGTGTGTGTGTGTGTGTGTGTGTGTGTTTCAATCCACTCTGGGGGGGCACATTGTCTGGTCGCAGCTTGGGCCAGCAGGGATGAAGGAAGATGCGGACAGTTTTGCCCCTAGGGGGAGGTGCTGTGTCCCATCTGTGGGCAGCTGTGATTGATTTCGTACCCCTCCATCTTCAGATGTAGCTTGCCGTCCCCCGAAAGCCCTTCTTAGTGGCATCAGGCTGCCATCCTGTTACTCTCACAGTTCTTCTTTTACTGGCATTTCCGTTACTCGGCTGCTGACATTTTCATCCCAGAAACGTCTTTGTCTGACGTTAGTGAAGACGGGGCCTGCTGGGAATGTGGGGGCTTAGCAGATTCAGGGGGAATAATTGGGGGCTTGATGCAGTGTCCTGGCAACATGATGATTCTTGGCCCGCTGCAAGGGTCATCGTCCCTCTTGTGTCTCTGCTACTTGGTCATCATGACGACACGTGGCCTAGCTATACACTGTGTGCGTCAGAGTGGCTGGCTTTTTGGACAACGCATGCTTGCACCCCTTGCTGATGTCATTTATGGTTGTGTTTTTTGTTCAGGTGAGGCTGGAATTAAGACACAGTTGGGACCTCAGTCCACTTAGACCCAAAGGGTTCAATATGTTTGGGGGCAAATAGGTTGGGGGCTTGGTAGAGGGGTTTTGAGCACTTTGTGAGAAATAACTGGATTGCACACCATCGCCTTTCCCAGCTACCGTTAGTGGCTGCTGGGTGACTGGTGACCAGTTCAGCCAATACCTCTAGGAGACAAAAGTGACCCTCAAAATCACAGAGCATCTGGTACCAGCTGGCTGCTTTTGTTGGATGGGATGGTAGGGGTCATTGATATTTATCAGCCGCATTGTAAGGGCCCACCTTGGGCGTGGACCTCTGGCACACAGCATGCAGGGAACCACAGACTCAGCTGTGCTGCTCTCTGCTGCAGGAGTGGGGAGAGAGCCCCTTAAACTGGGGGTGGGACACATCCTTGGCTCGATCCAGTTGGGTGACAACCCTGGCTTGAGCACTGATGACCAGGGGCAGAGCTGTAGGGCAGACAGCTCTGGCTTCCTTTATCTTGTCAGTAAATCCTTGTATTACGACTGTCTGGGTGGAGGGGTTTCATTAGTGCCTTTGCATGACCTCCACCTGTCAGGGCTGTAGGGAGAGAACTGGGCCGTGGGTTATCTCAGAGTAGCCCCCCCCCCCAAGCCCACCAAGCAGGGAACCCTTAGTTCCAGAATGCCCTTATCCTTTAAAGGAACTGGTAAAAAAAAAAAAGAAAAAAAGTTTGTTGTGAGGTTACTTTTGAATAACTTTGTAAAGGCATAGTCTCAGTTTTGAGCTGTGAATGAACTTACTTAATTATGAAAATTACATTCTTTGAGCTGTCAGTTAGAAGCTGAAAATCGTCATGTTCCCCAGTGGAAGCATCTGTGTGGTTGGAAGGAGACCTGCCCCTCTGCTTTCCAACGTGCTGGAACCTCGGTGGCATTAGTGAGCCAGCTGGCAGGAGGTGAGAAGGGGTACGTGACATTTCGCTGCACGTTAAGGAGACGTGTGTCACTGTAAATCTGGGAAGTTTTTTTTTTGTTCAAGAAAACTCCCTGAAAGCTCCCGTGTGACGTTACCGGTCAATGCACAGCATGCTGAGCAGAATTAGCTGGGCCTTCGGTCCAACCCTGAACCTGACGGCTCTGAAGGGGGCACTCTCGCTTTTCCTGGACATACCGCCACTCCTGTCCATGTTCTATGATGTCGCAAATTACACAGGTTTTGTTGAAATAAAAAATACCCCTGTAAATTGGGAGCTCAATTCTGTTTGGGTTTTTTTTGTTCCCCCCTCTCTCTCTGTGTGTTTGGAGCTGTACTGAATCCAGACCATATCTGTCCAGCGATGTCCATGGTGAAGGTCAGTTTGAGAATCTGAATCCCTCTGAGAGGACAGGAATTGTCTCTCTTGTCTCTTCGCCATTTGAGAGTTATTCTCCATTGGTGACTATAGTTGTTTAGCCTGTCGTGTTTGGTGCCCTTTTCCCTTCTTCTGCCACCTGCAGGTGGTGTCAGCTTTCGGCTGCTGACACAGACTCCGTGGGACCCAGGTGCTGCTTTCCAGCTCTGTTGGTTTCTGTAAGCTCTGCATGCAGGCTAGGGGTTCTGGGGCTGGCACCGTGGTCCCCATGGCATCAGTGCAGTGCCAGGTGTCAAGCTGTACCAGGCTCACTCATGGTCTTTTGAGCGTTTACACACACAAACCAATTACCTTTCACCTCACCTCTAGATGGGCCCGACCGGTTTTAAGAACACCTTTGAAAAGCATGTGTCAGATCATGGACACGCACCTCTCCAAGTGCTAGCCCTTGAGTTGTGGAGGGGTTGGCAAGTCCTTCTGGGGGACGAGCACCTGGACCCTGCCCTCTCAACCAAAGCCTCTGAACTGGAATGTTACGAGTTTTGCGCTTTATGTAGGCCGGAGGGATGTGTGCCTCAAGTGGTACTTTCGTTTCACGGTCCAAACTGTGACCCCGCAGCTTAATCACCTGAATATGCCCCCTCAAATGTGCTGTAAATGACTGTGACTTTCTTTTCCTGTCAGATTACGTGTTGGTGGTGTGGTAATTACACCCTTGGCTGATTAATTAGGAAGATGTAATTAGGCCTGAGCACATTGAGAGAAGGTGGTTATAAAAATTGTCACTTATCAGCTGTGGGATCCAAATTGGTCCAGCGAGGGGCCCGTCGGGTCCACGCCTCAGTTCGGCGTGGGGCCCAGCCCTTGGTGCATGCTTCGTTCCGGCGTGGGGCCCATCTTGTGCTCAGGTCTGTGCCTCAGTCTGGCAAGGCAAGTTCTGCTTCATGGTTCTCCACATTTATCACTATTGCACTCATCAAGCCACCCCCCCACCACCTTCCCCGGCCAGAACAGGTAATTACAGGTAATTGTTGAGGAGGTGTGATTGGATTTGCCTCGTCCTGTGTTAATGACCTCCCTGACAAGGATATACCCCGTGTGGGTGTGTCTGCCCTGCTTCGCAGTGTGGGAAACCCCCAGGCACAGACCTCATGACCCCCCTAGGGTCCACTGATCTGCACCCCCAAATTAATGGATGAAAACAAGAGTAGACCTTCAGATGGTTCAAAACCAGAACTGTTTTGTCTGCTTTCAAGGCGGTGGTGGCGTAACACCCCCCCCCCCAGGAATTAGAAAAGCAGACCGTATAAAGACTGATTCCAACTTAAGCCTGTGGTGTTTTACCCTTCCCCCTCCAAACAGCAAAGATGTCCAAGTTGAAGGACTGCGCTGATGACGGAGCGTTATCCCTTACACCACCCCCCAGAGAGACTTGGTCTGTACCATGTGCTAATATGGAAGTTCTGGCCTTGCGGGGCAGGGGAGCCAAGGCACTTTGGGGGGTGTCTAGAATCACTCTCCCGTGTGAAACCATCACTGTGTTCTCAGTGACAGCGGCAGCGTATGTGTGTGAGTCTGCTTAACGCAGTCACATACTTCGCTTTCTCAGGCTCACAGAGTATTACCACCCCCTACCCCCAAAGCCCCCATCAGTGGTATAGTCCTTAACAGCTTAAAAACCGAAGGTTAATCTTTCAGCAGCACAGAAAAAAGGGGAGCCATGAGAGGGCCTCCCTGCATTCGCCACGTGGGGGCTTCATAATGTGGATGTTGGATTAATCCAGCATGGAGAGGGCTTAGCGACGATGTGAACTTTAATTCCATTGCCCTAGATTCACACCATTGTCTTTTTCACCTAATCCATTGTTTTGACGGAGAGTTGTTTAGAAGGTCTCCCCGTGACGACCTCGAGTAGTGTGCAATGTAGGAGATGGGCGTCCTGACATGGGGGGATGGGGGCTTGGGAGAGAGAGACAGTTAGAGCCACAGAGGGAGACATCACCGCAAATTCTACTGAACCACAGATCCTGGCTGTCTCAGGACACTGGCTTATCGTCACCTAAAAATTATTTTTACCGTCTGGTTTAGGAAACTGTCAACACGACCTCCAGGTGACACCCAGTTTACGTCTGTGTGTCAAGGCCAATGACAGGAGTGCAGGTGATGGAGGCCATTTCAGAGGGGGGAGGGTAATAGCAGCTCTCTGTCAGCCTCTTAGTTGCTCTGAATCACCCCCGCAGTCCCTGCCAATTTGCCGTGCCTGTCCTTAAAAGGGTCTCCTCGTCAAGTTGCCCTTTAGGAGCTTGATGGTTCCCCTGCTCTTCTGCGAGACAGTCTTGTCTTGGGCTACCTCTCTAATGGAGCCTAATTGGCTTCTTCTGTGTTTTGAGGGTCCATTAGTCAGCTGTCAGGATAGTCGGGTTCACTGATGGTGATCCTAGCCTTTCTCTCTGTCTGCCTGTCGCTCTCTGCCAGTTTATCTCGATCTCTGTCTGCCTCTTTTTCTGTCTGCTTCTCCCCCAGGTAATGAGAGGTCAGATGGGAATGACCAAACTCATTAAATCTAATGGGAAGACAGCAGATGCAAAATAACAGCTCAGTATAACAGGTGTGTGCAGAAAGGTTATTCTGAATGCATAACTCATCAACCCGTCAGGTGGTTTTGGAGACACTTGGGGGACCTATCTGCTACCATGCAGGGGTCACCAAATAAAGTGGCAACTGAGTCTGGCATTTATGAATTATGTATTAAAAAAAAAAAAAAAAAAGTCAAATGCATTAGGAGGAAGTGGCTCCATTCTGTGATTGGCCAGGCCAGGGCTGGTGCCACCAGTGTGATTGTGACTGGCCGAGCTGCTTTTGGGATGTTCACGTTAGGAATGCTAAACATCCCACGTCCACCCCCTTGTGTGTCATGTCATCTATCCCTGCTGACATTTGACCATGTTATTAACTTTCCATCCCTAAGTGACCCCCTAACAACCATCTTTTTCTATAGAAACTGGTAAAAAAAAAAAAAAGTTTTCTCAGCTGACAGGAGAGCAGTTTGGCCTCCAGGTGTAAACCATGCAGGTATATTCCAGGAGATGCACATTTCAGAGTTCTTCCTTCTGATTTTTCCTCTTTGATTTCCAGAGCTCAGTGTTTGTGTCATGAAGCCAAACACATACCACTTCATAGCCGACTCTGCTACTTTGATGCATTCTTTTCATTCATACCCTGTGATATTTTCCTGAAGCACATTAAGGTGAGTGCTGTAACTTCACTTGAACTCTGAAACCTGGTTATTTAGTCTTTTTGTTAAAGAACAGGGTCGCATCCACGCATAGTCTGTAATGTTTCAGCTGCAGTCCTGCCTCTGGCCTGCTTTTGCCTCCTATGCTAGTGTCGTGACCCCAGTGCCTAGGAGGATGGATCAATTCAAACTTGGTTTCCTATTTTTGTTTTTTGTTAGTGTCTGCAAAATTTGAGAACTAAAGCCTTGTTTATACTTCATTTTTCCATGTCCCAACACGGTCCACGCACGGTTGAGCACCTTTGTGTCCATACCACATTTATCAGTGTATGTGTATGTTTGTGGTTGGCGGTGATGATATTTCACCACACCATCAGAGGGCGCATATTGTCCTCGTGGTCTGAAGCTTTAGTAGGCTAAAATGAAGCTTATCAAAAGCAGACGCACACATCTACACAATGGCAATCAAGAGCAGTTCGCTTTTGCCAGTGTTCTGTTTTCTTGAGAGACGAGTTGTAAACGCAGGTACTTCCTCATATAGCTGTTCATAACAAATACTCTCTTCTTCTACTCCTTCGTTAACATCTGTTCACTTAAATTTGGGGCTGCCATCTACTGGAAATTCCCAGTAGTGCACTGTTCATTGCATATGGGTTGACGATGCGTAAAGTGTTCACAGATTTTATGAATAGTGCTGCACCTGCAGTCCACACAGGCACCTCTGATGATGAAGTTCATGCCACACACACTGTCCGTCAACTGTGCCAAAGCACGGAAAAGTTGAGTATGAATTAGCCTTAACTTCATGGAAGTGTAATCTTGAAATCCTTGCCAGTATAAAAACAAGTAAAAGTGTGTAGCTGTGCGTGATTTTTCTTGTAAAGGCTTCTAAATCAGGCCCTGGTTGGTCAAGGGTGTCACGTTCACTATAAACGCACCCTTGCATGATCACGACACACTTTCTCTCTCCTGCACACTGCTTCCCAAAAGTGGTCTGTGCTGCAGTGTTCTGCAGAGGACTGTGATGGGAAGATACATGCAGTTCCCTCTATCTGTGTATGTGTGTGTGTCAGGGGGTGGGAAATGGCTGGATTGTGGTTAGCTCAGCCATATCTGCTTAGGGTTAGTGACAGCTGAAGTGGACTTCTCAGCCAGCTGCTGAGGGCATCGAAAGCTGCAGTGGTGAGGCTACCTGAAATGTTTTGCATTACGTCATCTCTGGTACCTTTCCAGAGTGCTCAGCACTGCTGAGCCCTTGATTAGGGTGGATTATAGCCCATGCAATATGGTCATGTGAGGCAGTCAGGTAGCAATGCAGTTTGTTGGCGGTCATCTTTTTTGTTTAGTGGAAAATGAGACTCATCCTGAAGTATTTTTCCTAAAGGGAAGGTCTCATCTTCGAATGTAGATATGAAAACCACATGAGGATGATGGACACTGGGAACTGTGTTGAGCTGATTGACACTGCTGTTATTCCTCTAGTGTAGCTTTGAGACGTTAGATACTGAGGCATGTTGTGTTTTGTTTGTTTTAGTTGACGACGTTTGTTTGTGTTGCTGTTGTTATATCATCCCCCTGGCACTGTGGATCTGAATTAATGGAAATTGGAACTGGGCTAACACATGCTTGGCCGGCAGATTCAGCAGGCAGCAGACTTTGGAATGAGGTGGGCGACGTGAACCTCGAACGGAGTGACGCCAGGCCAAGCCGGCTGGAGGTGCCTCGGCGCGGGTATCCAGCATGCTTGGCCATGCGTCATGAACATCAAGGCCCAGTGTGTACGGGTCTCAGGCCGGTTTGTCGGGGCCCGCCAGATGGCAGACAAAGTGGGTCGGATAAGAGCTCTATTGACGTTGGCACAGATCAAGGACTCGCTCAAACCCGAGTCCCCTTATGTGGCGCCTTTCACCATGAGGGCTGTCACGCCGCTGCTCTCTCTGTTGTTTTACGGTTGTTATTCAGGAAGTAGGACTTGGACCTGCTTTTCGTTCCGCTCGGAAACGGCTGGCTGTTCGGTCTGGACCAGGCCCGACAACGAAATGGTCCGGCGCATGGCGGTGACTGACTGGCTGTGTCTGCAGGGCAGCATGTCAGCGTCTCATTTGATTCGATTTTATTTTGTTTTTCTGAGGTACGGAATCTCGGCCGTATGGCAGTGAGCCGGCATACGGCTTCAGCCTGAATGAGTTTCCAGTGATCTCGTGCTTCTTGCTTTTGTTTTGGTTGGAGGGATCATGCAGTGTTTCTATGGCAGGATTAGCCTCCAGCGGCATGCCTGAAGGACGGAGCTCAGAGGCTCAGCTTGTTGTTTGTCTTGTAGTTTTTTTTTTTTCTTACCACGTGCAAATTGCCATTTTTGTGTTTTGCTGTTGCCTTTCTGTTGCTTGTTTTTGTTTGCATTGTTTTGTCGTTGTTTTATCGCTTCTTGCCGCTGTTGGCCACCAGGTTTAATTCCAGGCCATTTGTGATGTTAGCTTTTCAAGGCAGAACTGCTTGTACTCTCTGTCTTGCTCTGCGAGATGTTTTTCTCTTGTTTCTGTGGTCTATTTCACGATGGCCGAAACTGAATGGACGACTGATGGTTGGTAGAGACTTGCAGGGTATTGTTTGGGGTCTTCTGGGGGATCTGTCCTGTTGGAGCCAGATGAACTGGTGCTGCAGAGCTTGGCCAGCTGAGTGCAGGATCCCCCCCCCCCCGTTTTGCTGACCATTCTCTTCTTGCTTCTAAGGCAGGTGTTCTTTTACTCTCGCTGGTGACAGGGACCTTTGACAGGAGACTGCTGGAGCTACTGCACTTGACCAGTCTCTCTCTCTCTCTCTCTCTCTCTCTCTCTCTCTCTCTCTCTCTCCCCCCCCCCCCCCCCCCCCCCCCCCCCCCCC
>JAACJT020023169.1:0-25251 GCA_009936485.2 Gymnarchus niloticus | reverse complement strand
TCACTTGCAGTTAACCAAGGCAGAAATTTGATACTGACTTGTTGGGAAGGTGGCATCTTATGATGGTGCCACGTTGAAAGTCACCGATCTCTTCAGTATGACCAAAAGTATGTGAACCCTCCTATTAACTGGTGTTCCAATACCTTTGTCCATGTAGTGTACCAGTGGGACATGTCTTAGTATGAACCAAGCACGTTTAACTAGAAAAAGCAACAGACTAGTTTACTCTGAGAATCCCTTTAATACAACCAAGGCATTGAAACTTCTGCTATAAGTATTGGCTTGATCTGGCGATTCTGCCAAGTAAACTTAGAAGATTTCCCTGTGCTTATATATTCTTCATACATGTCCATTATGTGATATGAAACTCTTTACTAATTACCTTAACATGTATGATGCTTTAACCACTAAAGAAAAGTTCACATAATCACCAAGACAACACCAGCATGTATGAGATCTATGACACAGACACGCTTATTAACAGAAACAGCCTTCTTCTCCAAACAGCCAGTCATGATCCTGTATACATGGAGCACACAGAATGAGTAAAGCGGTTCAGTTACTGTATGAAAAAGCATTAAAATGGCACTGATGTGTGATCTAAGGGGTTCTGAACACACTATGATGGTTGGCGCTGTGTGTGGTAGTTTCAGCGGTACTAAAACAGCCATCCAACTGAGATCTTTCAGGCGATGTCTAGAGTTTACAGAGAATGATGTAAGTGGCCAAAAGCTTCCAGGCAGCAGCAGCTCTGTGACAAAAAAAAAAACAGGTCAGAAGAGAATGGCCACGCTTGTTAAAGCTAACAGTGAGGCCACAAGTGCAAAAATAACAGTGGTATACTCTGAACACACAATTTGTCAACCGTTGGAGTGGTTCTGGAGTCCAAAAAGAGTCTAGCTAGGTGTTCTTTATAAAATGGCCACTATCTGGACAAACAAATGACCCTGTTGACTTGTGCATAAAATTCTTAAGCCACTTTCTCAGACAGAGAGACTCCACTATCTGGAAATCTTAGCTAGATTCAATGTTGTAAGGCTATAAACTAGCATAAAGATAACAATAGAAATAAGACTGCAATGACCTTTCACACGTCTGTGATCTGGGCTCAAGAAGCAATTACTAACCTAGAGCCTACTTATAATCTAACAATAGTTAGTCACACAGAAAATCTGATTATTAATCACTCACATAATCATAACTGATTAGTCGGTTCATCTCGTCTATGATGGCACAGTATCACTGGATATCCTGGATATGTACACATTTCACTGCCATACTTAATGAACTGTATGTTATTGGATGTAGGCATTTCAGAGCATAACAAGTGATTTCTAGATAAATTACTTGGGAAAATGCTTAATTATACTGACAAATTGCGTAAACCTAAAACTAGCAAGCATCTGGGGCTGCGGAAGCATTTTTATATTCAGTACTGTTCTCTTTGAAGTGATAAAACGATAATAAGCAACAGTACGGTGAGAGGTAGTATTCCAACTCAGTGAGAAGCTTTATTACCTTAAACCTCCAGGGTAGAGGGTTGAAATCCTCTAGGATAAACAGTGTCTCTAAATTGTCCATTGTATATGAGTGTAAGTGTTCTGAGATGCACTGGCCTTCCATCTAATGAGGGCCTCTGCCTTACTTAAGTGCAAAGAAATACAACTGACCTGAGGCTTAAGTGTTTTGCAGACTTTTCTGGACCTGTCAATAAATGTGTAACTTTTGAGGTTTCTCACTATGGTTAGAAATCTGGTATTTACCAGGCATCACCAGCATTATCAGGCAGTTATGGGGATTTAAAGGATTAATTGTTATAGCCTATACTATTCTCTTTGTATATATATATATATATATATATATATTTGCTGATCAAAGGAATTTTCATTACTTATGATCTTCTGTTTTCTAAATAAATGTGTAAGTACTAGGCCAGGGATGAAACAAACAGATAAAGCTCAGGGTGTGCGCCAGAAGCTGTGCCGCTTGGGAAGGGGAGCGCCAGGGAGGGGTTGGTTTGGCGATGAAGGTGCCAGGATTGGCGCAACTCGCAAAGACAGGAACAGGGCACACAGGACGGGGACAGACAGGGACAAATAGACCAGGACTATAGGGAGACCTAGAGGAGACTGTGGGTGCACAGGAAAAGGGTTCCAGGAAGTATGCAGGCATACAGGAAAAGGGTTCCAGGAGGACGCAGAGGCCCAGGAACAGCGATGGGAAGATGCAATGTTCTAGAAAAAGCTGGCACAGATCCTTGTCACTGGTCAAGTGACTAAGCAGAGCCCATCAGGGCCAACTAGGCTAAATATGGTGGAGTAACCAGGCAACCAAGGAGGAGCAGGTAAGAGAAAACAGATGCATCACACCCCCAGAGGTTTTATTCCCTTGCTAGTCCAGCCTATGGTTCAATGATTTCCACAAATCATTGTAAGTCTACTCAGATAAGTTTTTATTGCAAATGGATGAATTATGGACAGTGAAACCATGGCAAAATGATGAATATGACATCAATATCTCCATGTACCCAAAAACAAATGGACAAGTGGGCTAACCCACAATCGCCAAGTGGACTAACCCACAATTTTGCTTATTTTTCAGTTTCTGTGCAAATGGCTTTTAAATGTAAATATGTACATACGTACAAATGGGCTAAACTGGTATCTAGAACTGGGGTTAGCCCATGTGTCTGTAAGACCATCCAAATAACCAGCATTTTTCTTAGCTGCCTCATGTATATTGACATTTTTAAGAGTATATAATGAAAATCAGTACTTACCTGTGGGATGTAAAATAGGCCCAACAGGTTGGCCACAGCCGTGGAGACTCCTGATCCACTGGCGCCTACAACGGCAATGGTAGATGGAATGTGCTCTGTGCAGTTGCAGAACTCATCCAAGTTGAGGGAGTCAATTTTGTTTTGCGCCACAAAGCTAAGAGTAGCCTCCAGGGCCTTAGAGACGGTATTGCAAGTGTCAAAAATCCGATAGCCGAGAGTGATGTTAGGCAGAAGTTTACTGCTGTTGTTGATCTCCTCAATAGCAAAGATCATTGCTTGTAGCCAGCGGAACCCACGGAAGTTGTACCTGTCAAGCAGAGCATGGAAATAAGAAAAAAATTTTAAAACTCATCTCTTGCATGTTGTCATGGAAAACAAGGAAATGTCAGCTTTTTTGACTGCTTTTAGGAATTGGCTAGGGGGTGATTTTGGTATGGTACTTTCCATGTAAATATTTCAAGGTTTTCCTCAAACGAAAGTACGGTCTTTCCGTATTTATAAAATCTTCCCAGAATTCCTTGGTAGAGTTAATAAAAAAAAAAAAAACTTGAAACTTAAATATTTGTGTTCGTAACTCACATTTCCATTTATCTCAAGTCATAATGGCACTTGGTAAAACATAAATCTGAAAAGATATGGCAATAAAATATTTGTTGAGTCCTTAAGCAAAGCCCAAAAAAACAAACTGAGAGGGAAATCATTTTCACCGTTCCCCTAGCTACCCTGCATTAGGGCTAATGTTATAATCACTTGCCACTTGGTGAAAAAAATCTCTGGGTGAGCCACATATTTCAGAAAAGTTTTTCTTGTCTAATAAACTTTTTAACTAAACCCCAGAAACAGGCAATGCAAAATTATACTGTAGCTTACAGTACCTCAACAAAAAAAAAAGACAGACCAAAATAATAACATTTGCATGTAACCAAACAGTCATCGTTGTTAGTCAGATATGTTAAACACCAGAGATGGGCAACTGGAGTCAGATGACTTGACTCAAATCCAATTTAAGTGACAATATTCTCAACCCTGAGACTTCCTTGACTATGCTTTTAAAATGACTTGACATTCAGTAGACTTGGTGATACAAGACTCAGGAATTGACTTGGACTTGAGACCGATGACTTGTGAAAAATTTATCAATGCAGTTATTCTTACTGTGATTAAAAAGAGTTTGTTGTGCAACAGTGATAACTGGATTTGTCATCATGTTTCAGGGTGTGTTAGCTAGTAAAAAAAAAATCTGCGTAGACTAAGAATTGATATTGCCAGAGGGAATAATTACATTTTATCAATGAGAAGATTGATCTAGTCCTGTGAATTGATTATTTCAAACCATTTGTTTCAGTGAATCCATTTGAACATCTGACTTTACGATTTGCAGAAGGGGGATGGGCCTGAGGGTCTGAGACAATGAATGAAGGTTCAGCATACTGGAAATTAACTGGCCATTTTGTTTCTAACTGGACCACATTTTTTCATGGGATTGGTTAATGTATAAACCACAGTTGGAAGAACTACATTTCATAACAGCATTCTTTTACACACTTAGAATCAGTAAATTCATTTCTACCTAACTGGAAGTTGAACTGTTTATAAAACATTGGTTTAAGACAGAATTTCAAAATTGTGAATTTTTGTAAACTGTTTTCTGCTTTACTTAAAATTTAACATTGGCAGATAAAATATCTAAACAGTAAGGATATCAGCAATCTTACGTAACTGAAAATTACTCAGTTATTTTTTTTTTTGCAGTAAGCAATATTTAATTTGTTTATCATTTTCCAATTTGGCACTTTATTGTGATGTGGAAAATGTACACACAAATTGTAGTTTCACAAAAAACAGTTAACTGTAGCTGTATTCTCTAGCTTTTAGTTTCTGGATTCTGCTTGTGATTAAATGTAAAGAATCCTTTTCACATACAAGTCCACTCATCATACAAAACTGTAGGAGTATACGTGAGGTTGTATTATTCTTTAAATAAAGGCAATATCTATGATATTTACTAAATATGACTTGACTTAACTTGCTTGACTAAGTACACTGATACCCAAGTACCATTTGACTTGCTTATAACTTGAAGATCAGGATTTGTAACTTGCTTTTGACTTTCATAGATATGACTCAGTTAAACACTAAATGATGATATGTCACAAAGAAACTCTATAGCAATAACTACAGTATATGCTGAAAACGCTCCCCTTCCTTTATGTTCTAAATAAACATACTGTAATAGTTTAAGGAATTTCTCTGCTGCCTTTCCCCACCTACTTTTACTTTATTAGCATATCTTTTTTCAGATGTACAAACATCACAAAGTAGGTCAGCATACAGTAATTAAAATCACTGGAGTTACACTACATGCACTAGGAATCTTGTGTATGATCCCAGTCTTAGGATCAGGAAAATCTTGTGTGTGACTTAAAAGCTCAAAGCATCAGTGATTCTGGAAGTATTATTATTATTATTATTATTATTATGAGTGTAAGTGCTTGACACAGTTACTGGATGAGAATTTACCAGCCCATACTGAGATGCAGAAATGAAAGACATTTACATTATTTCACTAGAATTAAACATCAGTGTTACTGGGTTCCATATATAAACGACTAACTGTCCCAAGAAAGACACCTTTCACAGAGGAAGGGGGAGTAGAGCTTTTACCATGATTCTTCTAAGCACTACGTACATCTAAGTGGTGTACAGTTCAAGAACAAGCATCGCATGCTGAACTCTCTCCCTGGTTGTGTGGGTTTACATTGGTTACTCTGGTTTTCTCCCACAATCCAAAGGCATGCAGTTAGGCTAAGTGGCATCTCTAAATATCCTGCTGTGTATGACTGTTGTCACACATTCATCAAGCCAGCCACGCCTGACCTGCTCCCATTCCACACCTGTACCTAGTTCAAACACTGCTATATGTACATATTGCCCAGCAAGCAGCTACCTGTTTGTGAGGTGATGTGATTTCAACCATACTGAGTGGTTCCCTCCATTCCTGTTCTGATTCCTGCGTATAATCCTGATCATTCCTTACCAGTTTCTCAAAACCTGTCCTATAGTGTTCTGATTTGGTCACCATCTATCCTGGCTTCTTTGACTTTTGGACTGATTTTAGGATTACAGTTTTTGGATCACGTTTCGTATTTGGAAATTAGTGGGGTTGACCTTCTTTTACCACCATTTGCCTGTTTTTTTTTCGCTTTCGGTTTCTGTTTAGACGTAGCGTTACCATGCTTAGATTCTGCCAGGTTCTGAAACATTGCTGTTGAGTGTGTGCCCTGTATGATGGACTTGTATGATCCTATCCACGGTGTATCCCAGCCATGTGCCCTATGCCGCCTGGGATTGGCTTGACTTAGTCATTTGACACGTAATAATCAGTATGCTACTCTAAGCCTATTATGCAGCACACATTATTAAGAATCTGTTTGCAAGATTGAGCAACAGGTGCTGAACAAAATGCAGCTTAAGTGAAGACTTCAGAAAGATACAGGCACGCCCTAACAATTGGGTAATCAGCTAATTGATCAGAGAACTGGAACACAAAAGAATGTTATTGTTCTCTCTAACCGGAACCATAATGCTAACCCTCTGTAGTGAATAATGGTGCTTTACCCTATGTTGTTGTGACTCAGGAGCAACATTAGAATTACAATGAGTTTGCATAGCAATGTGAAAGGAGTCATATCACACCCATCAAGGGTATTGACAACACCTAATACAAGAAATTAGGAAAATATCACAGCATCAGTAAAGAAGGATGAGTGTATAAAAAGAGAACACGACCATGAAATAACTGAAATTGCCTAAATGTCCTGAAAAGTCCAGAAATGTTCAGAGATAATGAAAAGTCATTCCTAGCATACTATATTTTGCACACTGATCACAACAAGTGTTTTGCATAGTAAAGCTTATGGCCATAACATTCAATAACAATAAGGTAAGTCGTAACAGTAACACACGTTTTCACAAGACTTGACATCCTATGCATAGTTTTTACAGATTAAAATTTACAACTGCTTTTTTCTATGGACATTTCACTGCAAGATCAAATTACCTAAAAAACGTTCATTAATAAATAAAAGAAAGAACCATGCTGCAGAGGGATTTGACTACGATTGATTGTATTATTCAGCATAACTGGTTTTCATGTAATATGCTAGTTGTCACGCCCACACCACACCAGCCTACATGGGACCTACCACGCCTAACTTACTCCCGGTCATCATCCCCTGAATACTAACCAGCTGTGCCTCGTTAATTACCATCAAGTAGCTCCCAGCCGTGCCCTGTTAATCCTTTATATAAGCCCTGCTGTTTGGTCGCCTCCTTGGGAGGTATTGTGTTGTCTATGTCATTACTGAGTGGCTCTGAATCTTGTAGTTTGCCTGTGTATGACCCTGATTGTTGGACTTCTCTTTCTGCTTCCTGTTTGGTTCTGTTTGCTGTGCTTGTTGCTTCCTTAGTATTGATCTTCTGCCTGTGACAACGACTACGTTTTCCATTCTCCCCCGGCTTTTGGAAATCCTGCTGGTTCTTGTTTTGACCTTGCCTGTTTTGACTATGCTTGGTAAGAACCATTGGCTTTTGGAAGTCCTACCTGTTCTGGTCTTGACCCTGCCTGTTTTGACTCTGATTAAATGGTCTGATTCTGTGATTGGATCCTACCGTGTTCTGAATCATTACACTAGTTAACTTTAGAACAAAGGTATTCTGGGAGGTACCAGGCAAGAAAATTGATGGTGCTGGTATGATAAAAATAATGCATTAGGTAACTATACACATAATACATGCATGCTGATGTGACAACCTCTAGCTTCAGATGTCATTGTTGCAAATATTTACGTGCCTCAAACTAGAAGCAGTAGATAAACTGTAGCTGTCATTTACAAAATACATGAGTCCAAAGAAAAATCTGTCTTAGGACCAGAACTGGTTGTCATGGAGCATGACAAGCTATCCACAGTGCACCACTGGCCCAAGTCACAAACTGTCAAAGATCTGCAGCACTTCCTAGGCCTTGCAAATTATTACCAAGGATTCATTTAAAATTTCAGCATGGTTGCTGTGTCGTTAACCTCTCTCATTTGTAAGGCCACAAAATGAATTGCATGGATTGACTTGGCCTGCACGGCTTTCCTAAGCTCAAGAATCTTTTTACCTGAGCTCCCATGCTCAAACCACCTGACCATTTGTTATGGAAGTGAATACTTCAGAGTCAGGCGATCCTATCTTGACATCATGGAACACTGCCTAAGGTCTCCCACTGTGTTCTATTCTTATTAGCTTTCCCCTGCAGAATGGAGTTATAATGTAGGGAAAGGGCTGGCCTTAATGTTGGCACTCAAAGTGGTGGCAGCTCAAAGTTGTGCTTTTGGTGGACCTCCAGAAACTACATAGGGCTGAGTTACCTTTTTCCATGTCTTTTCAATCTCAATGTTAAGTATCACCCAGGACCAAAGAACCCCAAGGTGGACACTCTCTCCTGCCAGTTTACATACTTCTACAGTTCCAAATCCTCTGTAAATATGTCTTCTTGCTAGTATTTTCTGTCAGCTCCTACATTTGATACATTCATCCATAAGTGTCAGACACCCTTGTGTAATCCATGCATGAGTGATGGCATAAAGGATTTTGTACTGTCCTGTCCCATCTGAGCCCAATCCAACACTACATGTTCATTGCCAGCAGGTATAATTTAACCCCTACCCATCCTACAGAGGTTATATGTAGTGACTGATATTATTGCAGCTCTTTATTCCTTTGAAATACAATAGTACATTGTCAGGTTTACAGAACGTTAATGTCAATCGTGTAGCATTTGTAAATGTCAATAGACAACATTTACTCTGTGCTTTAGGACTTTGTACGCTTGTCATTAAAGCAGCTGGTTTGAATTTAATGGAAAAGTGACCATGTCACCGTTGAACCCTTGAGGAAGTTTGCTGGAAACTGACTAACCCTGTACTTTTACTATAAAACCAGGTGTCACTTCTTAAGGACAGTGAGATGGGATGTGTCAAAAATACTCAATTTCCTCATGGGGATGAATCAAATATGAATATTCTATTTAAATGATGCTTGTATTGTAATTGGCACCAATGTGTGCCAAAAATATTCTTCACATCATTACACCACCTCCGCCACCTGCTTGAACTATGTATATACAAGGCGGGTGGGGTCCATGGATTCATGCTGTTTACATCAAATTCTGACTACACAATTTGCATATTACAGCAAAAACTGAGAATCGTCAGATTGGGTTACATTTTTCCAGTCTTTAATTGTCCAGATTTAGTGAGCCTGTGCCCAATGTATCTTCAGTTTCCAGTTCGTAGCTAACAGAAGTGGAACCTGGGGTGGTCTTCTACTGTTATAGCCCATCCACCTCAAGGAGGAACATGTGGTGCTTTCAGAAATGCTTTTCTGAACACAACTACAGAAAAGACTGGTTAGTTGAGTTACTGTAGCCATTTCTGTTGGCTCAAACCAGTCTTTCTATTTTCCTCTGACCTTTCCCACCAATAACGCATTTCTGCCCATTGAAGTACCAGTCAGTGGACATTTTTTGAACCATTCAGTGCATACTCTTGTGTGTGGAAATCCCAGGACATCCGTACTTCCTGATATACTCACGCCTATGTTTTTGGAATGAATACTCGGACTGAATCAGACTGCAGAGTCAGGGTTTTTAATTGTGGCCAAAACCAGAACAGATTGAATTTCCAAAAAGCAGAGGGGCACCCAAAATGTAATCGTGGTCACAGGCAAGTGGTCAGAATCCAGAATGGGGCAATCAGCACCGCAAACAAATCCAAATCATAAGGCTAAAGGTGAAAACAAAGAACTAGCAGGCATCATACATTTTCAAACTAATAATGACAACAAACCACTCCATAAGGATGTCAAAATTCAATACCCAAGAGAGCTGAGACATTTTAAAGAGATTACTACCAGCTGGGTTCAGTACTGGGTTCAGTGGGAATGAGAAATTAAGGTATGTTGGGCAGGCTGATTAAACTGGTTTTGCTGGTTGGGCTGTCTTGGCTGGCTGGATATGACAGGCACCAACAACCACACCCCAGCCTGATTCACTCAGTTGACATTTTGTCCCCATTTAGATTATTGATTTGACCATTAAACTACCAGTCAAAAATTTTTGCAGACACTACAATTTTCAACATTTTCAATGTTACTCACATCATTTTTACAAAAAATTCTAGACATTCAATAGTGTATTTGTAAATGTTGTAATTTGACTTTGCAAACCATGAAGTTCAACTTCAGCCCAAAGGAGATTTATGAATTATGAACTGTAACGTAATAAACATAATAAACTGTAATAACCATAAGCCATGCCCCAGGAGTGTTGGAATGAACTTACAGAGCAATGTTTAATGTCCCTTGAATGAATGCCTCGAATTAGCTCTGCTGTTGTAGCTGCTAGAAGAGGCTACTTTGATGAACCAAAGATATGACCAATTTTTTTGCTAATAAAGGTACTCGAAGGTGCTGAATGTGAATGTATTATTTTTTAGCAATGAATATTGAGTGTCTAGAATTTTTTTGTGGAAATTACGTGAGTAACATTGAAAATGTAGAAAATCTTAGTGTGTGCAAAAGCTTTTGAATGTTAGTGTAAGTTGAGTCCTACAGCCATGTCTGCATGATTACAGAATATGCACTGAGCTGCTGCTGCCACACACACACACACACACACACACACACACACACACACACATACGGTATACTGTATATGTGCAATAAACCAAATTTAATTGGTTATTGGGTTTAGTTAGACAGACATGTTCAAGCTCAATTACCTTTCCAGCAATCTGAAGTACGCTAAGTATTCCTCAATATTATACTCTACATTTAATATATTAAGACAACACTGACATTACTCTGTATGTTGACAACCATGCCACTCTTGTTCAGCGCCTATTGTCATTCAGTGTACTGCTTTCAATTAAAGTTGACAGTGCTACACTACTGACATACCAGAGAACAGCCAAATTGAGCATAGTGACAAATCTCATAAAGAGGAAAGTCTCAAAAACTGAAACTGAAGAGAACCTAAACAAAGATCAGTTTGGCTGGTTGATTAAAACACAGGGTCCGTTTCAATGTTGCTATTATCAAGGTAAAAAGAGAGTTTTATGAGCGATTTGAAAACAAAAATTTCCTGGAGGTGGCCTAGCTGTTATACTCTTAAAACTTAACATATAAAACTACAAACTTCAGGCAAGATTTTAAGATTTCAATATTATATTTCAACTGTCTACATTATTTCACACTCGCATAACCATACCTTTTTGGCTTAGCTATTTAGTATGACAACTCTTGTTGTTCTAGTGGATTACAGCTCATATAGGGTGTAAAGAAAAACAAATTTAATATGGTATTAACAGGGTAAACATCATTTCTAGGAATTTCAGAAGTCCACAAAGACAATCATTTTATTTCATAATTTGTTCTGCTATTACCTTACACATTCTGTTGACTCTGGTCGCGTTGCCAAATCTTGATCTTTGGATGCAATGCCAAAGTGAATTGGAAAAAGTCCTCCCAGGATGATATCCCCTTTCTTTTGAGCCCTTTGATAGGGGCCATAGGTGGAGATGACACCACTGAACCCCAAAAGAATCAGGGAGTACAAATAAAATCTCATCGTTAGTTTAATATGCCAGATAAGTAATGGTAAATGAAGAAACATTAAAACTCATGCTTAGAGCGAACACATGACCTGAGACTTCCCATAATTCATGGCACTCAGTCAAAAGAGTATTATAGGAACATAGGAAAGGCAGAAATTACTAAAATCCAGCCATTTCCCTACAGACCACCAGGTATCCTGTGCCATGTGTCTGGCTTGTCACATCAAGGTTACTCTGTTACCCTAAAGAATAGATAAAAGAAAAACAGAAATTAAACATGAATAAATAGAAGGATATTACGTTCTCTGTAACGAGTCAATTATATGTCAGATATACAGATACGTAATTTATTTTATAAGCATAAATACCGGTTGCATGAGAAATAGAGTCCGAATTCTGGACAACATATGGACGATATATGGAATACGTAAATTTGGCGAATGAACAAGGATTCATTTTTTAAGGATTTGTAATAAAACAAGGTATTATCAAAACAAGCAAAATCATTCGTGTGTATGTGAATATATGCATGAAAATAACTAATTTCTGATACATGAGTGACACAAAATTGCCATTGTGAAAATAGCAGAGCACTGTGCATCTAACTCTGATTTTTTATTTTGGTTTTTGAAGTCTGCAATGGCCAGCTTTATCACTCTAGAGTAATTTTGTTTACAGCTACTTTCTGTCATGGAAATTTGATCTGCTAGTTGTGCAGAATAGTTTTGATAGTTTTGAGGCTGTCTTATCTACATCTAGCCAGAAAACCTTTGAAGACCAACTGAACAATGGACTAAGGCACACAGGTCATTGTATTAAAAGGTGGAATCAATAGAAACTGTAGGCATTTCTATAAAGCTTCGAATTACGAACGACAAAGCAGAGAAATCACTCTTTCCTTAACCTAAAAACAGAAACAAATCCAAAAGATGCGGGACCGCTCACTTCATAAGACGTTTAACGTGAACGTCATGGAAAAAAAACAGTTAGATTTCTTTGTTTATAGAAGTTGCTGAGGACCACACAATTGTTATTTACTCTCTGATGAATTAAAAAAACAAAGAGTCAAAGGAGGGTCTACTTTCCTTTTCCTGTGACTGTGTATTTGTCTGAAAATGCCGTTGCACAGGTTTCAGGAGATAGCAACATGTGTATTACTAATTTCCAGTTAACCCTTTGAGTTGATTTCAAAAAGAAGTACTGTAGATAGAATTATTTTTATATACTAAGCTTTTCCAGTTTCTTTATATTTATTATGGTTGGTTGGTAAACTGGAAACTAAAAGCACAGGCCTTCTTTAAATACATTGTGTAATTGTATGTGGGGTGGCATGGTGGGCTCAGTGGTTAGCATGGCTGCCTTCTACCTTCAGGGCTAAGAGCTCAAATCCCACCTGTACACTGCCTAGCACAAGACACAGTAGCACACACATTTTGCAGCTGAGCAATACAGACGTGGCTGCGTTCATACGTGTACCACTGGCTCTCCGCTACAGTCGCGTGGTACAAGCATGTATAATAAATCAGCCTTGTGTCACATACTAAGCAAGATAGGCTCCAGACCCCTCAATGACCCCGACCAGGATAAGCAACTGCAGGATGGATGGATGCTATTGGATTTTGTTATTAAGATAAGGAAATTTAAAATATTCCGCTTACTGTTTTGTGATTACAGGATATATATGCAGATCAGCAACTCTCAACCCATATATCCTCAGCAATTGGGGAGGAGGCTAAATTGGTTTAATTACCATAATGTTTTTTTCAATAAACTGCTAGAGCAGTCAGGTTCGTTGAAAACCCGGACATGCTGCTCAATGTCATGACCAGGGCTGAGATTTGGAGTGGTGGTTCTGAGAGTGTTTTGAGTAACCCCAGGCATTCTATTGCCAGACAGCCTGATTAGACAAATGAACTCTTCACTTACTTAAATCGGGAGTGCTGGAAGTGAAAAGAACAAATGCGGGATGCCTGGGGTTTGTCAATGACTTTAGGAAAGCACTGGATAAAAGCACTGATTTTTGAAAATCTTCAGAAACATAAACTTGTATAAACTGTAGCAATTAAATGATCTATCACACTTTGCAGGTACCACATTAAGCGTAATTTTGTGGGTAGTGCACACTGTCACCTGGGTGACGGTGTGATAAATGCCTTCCAGCATTACACTAATTATACTGGAAAAATGCAGGGTCAGGGTGTTGAAACGGCAATGCACTGTTGATTAAGTAGACCCTGGAAAAAGGTGAAGCTTAGTTATACTACTAATCTTCGCCAGTTTTCAGCGCTACTTCAAAAATACACAAAAGGTTTAATTATAGTTGTCTAGTTTTTAATGCTCATTACTTTGTCTTGGTTTTTGAAAGACTTCAAAGAGTATGTGCTTAGCAGTTATTCATTGACAGCAGTTGCCACTGATCGTCCTTCAATGACAAGGATCAGTTGGGCACATAATGACATTAATAGTAACGTTTAAGTCTTCTAACAGGTATCAGGAAAATGGCATAATACAATTGCTACAATTCCTGTCTTTCTCACACATGCACCTGCGTTGTTGTTGTTAATATTAATTCCGAGGATTACTTCACGCTGTTTAAGATAACAGAAAAAAAGATAACAGAAAATAATTGCATAGTATGTTTGATTACATACGAAGATGTACAGTTTAAGTTAATCGGTATTTAAATACTTCATTGTGTGTTGTTTGATTATGTGCCCTATAGTAGACTGGTATCCATCCAGCATCTTGTGCCTTAAGCTTCCTGGCATAGGCTCGAGATTCACCGCAACACTTTATTGGCTAAGCTGTTAAGGAAACCTAATGGATTATTACTATATTTTACATGAATATAAGTCAAGCCATGCTACTGAAAGTCAAAGTGCTTAAAAAAACAAGTGAAATTACATGGCTGCCTCAAAAACTACAGCCTTTTGGTGATTAATTCTGGTACTCAAAAATGTATATTTCATAAAACAGGAGCTAAAGAGCATGTGAAAGTCATACTACTGAATATCCAATCAATAGGTCTTTTTTGAAAGCTCTCATAGGATCATATTTTCTCTAGAGCTCTTCTGTGCCTAAATTAATTCATATCAGATTGGAAACAATTGTTCTTCCTGCAAGCAGGTTTTACCATGATGAACTTCCTTTGGCAAAGTATATGGATGGATACTGGATGTATACTGGAGTATATGGATGGATACTGGATGTATACTGGAGTATATGGATGGATATGGATGGATGGTGGATACTTTATATCAACTTCATTTTTTTTTAATTCACAATTTTTTGTTCGCGTTTCCCTTTAAGTAATGTATTCTTAGGAGATACATTTGTGAAACACATAGATTGGAAAATTCAGAAAACCAAAACTTTAATTTTGCAGATAATTGCAAATGCTTAAATATTTTTTGCGTGCAGATTGCACAGGAAATGACTAATATGAAAAAAGGATCAAAAATAATTTAAAATAAATAATGTAAATAATGACCAAAACACCAAATACTAGGAAAAGGGCCCATATTCCCTAATAAGTAACCCTAATAGAGATTCAGGCTAACAAAGACTAGTTAGGCCTTCTGAGGATCCAGGATTAGTAACTTTGCATAGCAACATCAGTGATCACACATGCTCAAAGCTATTACTGTGCCTCTCACCAGCTGATAGGGGGCAGATCGTGGTGAAAATTTTGAGTTTAAGGCTAAAATCTCCTAAATTGTTCAGCGCATATGTACACAAATGTCAGCGAACCATCATCAGTCACAAAACGATGACCTATTTTGCACCCACAGAGTCACAATAACTATTCTTCCAAAACAGAAAGGACCTTCCACCGGGACTTTCATCCCAAAAAATAGTTCAGCGGTTGCCGAAGGGCAGTGGGCTGTCTCACATTCAGATGTGCCAACAATAGCCAGCAGCTTGCTACCATTAAATAAAAACTTTGGCATTTAAAGAATAATTCTAAACTGATAAACAAGCCAATATAAAATATGGGTTAGGCATGGTTCATTCACACACTATGATCCATCTAAAATAATTAAAATACTGAAGAGTACCATTTTATAAGCATTTGTAATGCACTGTTTCCAGACCACCTATTGAAATTGTATGAAGGACATAACCTTGTCCAGATACAGAGACAGAACTGGTTAAAACCTGTACAGAGACAGAAGTAAAATAAACATTGTGCATATTGGGTGGAAAACTTCAAAAGCAAAGTCTACTGTGTCTATTTAGTGCCTTGAAGAAAAGTATTTGCCCCATCCTGATTTCCTTTATTTGCTATTCCTATATTTGTCACATTAAGTGGTTTCAGGTCATCCTATAAAAACATAAGACAAGTAGAGCATTAGGAAGCACAAACCATAGAGCTGAGAACTTTCTTTCTGATAATTTTCACAGTTCATTATGTTTGCCGCATAGTGGATTGCCTACTGAAGCCTTTTAGCTTACATTACGTTGTCAAAAAGGTTCTATTTCAGTGATGTTTAGGTTCAATATGGTTGGGAGTCAATATGGCTGGGAGTAATCAAGTTTGAGCTCATCTAATCTAATGGAACCTAGCTGTCAATTAAATAGGGCCATTTGGGATTGGATTTTTTTTCCATCAATAAATGAAACTGATGTTTAAAAACAGTATTTTTTGTTTACTCAGATTGTCTTTTTTTTTACATGTTTTTTTTTTTAACAATTGCAACAAATGTGAAAAAACAGAAGAGATTAGGAAGAGGAAACACTTTTTCTCAGCACTATGTGCAGTTTTTCTTGCCTAATTTTCACACATGAAATTATGTGTCATGTCTTCACTTGCACTGCATTTTGCAGTCTGACAGCTGAAATACTTACACAAGTATACTGTGAATAATGGAACCAAAACTTAAAAGCTAGAAATAAAACATTTCAGTTGGCATAGCCTGTACATGTGTGCAAAACTGGCCTATTTTAAGTTATAAAAATATTATTGCAAGTTATATGGCAGTTGTTCACCAAAAAATAAAACTAAAGATCATCAGGTAAAACATCCATCCATTCATGTGCTATTAATGCTTATCCAGTAGCAGGTTAGAGTGAGCCTGGAGCCTATACCAGGAGGTTCAAAGCACAAAGGAAGGGATGCTCGGGGCTGGACCTCAACCAATCACACGGCACCAACCTCCATATACTATTGACAATGTAAAGGAACCATTCTACCAAAACTACATTTTTGGATGGTTGAAGGAAACCCACAGAGAGAAAATGGGGAGAACCCCCCCCCCCCCACACACACACACACACAACACACACATACACAGTACACAACAGTATGATCAACAATATCACTATCAACAATAGTACACAAACCAACAACCCAGTCGTTCTGAAGGTACCACAACACTAGCTACCCACTGAGTAACCATTTGGCCCCTTCTGTAGAACAATTTATGACAATTCTCTAATTTCTGCATTATAAATCAAGTTTATTTAAAAAAGAGCAAATTTTAGAATTGATAAACAAGACCAATAATGAAGCCATCCTTACCATATGAAGTTGAAAACATTTATGTTCGAGAATGTCTCGAAAATATACATTTCATATATTTTATAGCCGTTCAAAATTCAGAATGTGGATCATGTTAATGTGAACACAGTACTTGAATTTTTAATGCCTTATTTAGTGCAGCTCTCCTCCCACATCATGTATAAATCAAAAAGCAATTATGTTATATTAAGGTAGGAGTATATATGGTCACCAGTCCAGGAAACATAACAAAAAAATCTTTGTTATGAATATTGTTAAACCCATATCCTTGAGGTATAACCATAGAGAAAATGTCACTAAAAAACAAATACAATACAAATATTAAATCTGTCAGTTGATAGTATATTTGAGGAAACAAACAGGCAAATAAATAAAACCTATTAAGCAGTGATGACAAAATGGCATTTTTGAACCATTGAACATAATGTGCATATCTTTAAATTGATCTTTTAATTGATTTGATCCGTTCATCAAAAAAAAAAACATAAGTAACATGATTTTGTTCACGAATTGTAATTAAATTGTAATTAAATGGGCTTACCTTAAAAAGCTTTGCCAAAATAATGACTTGTGAGTTAACCAACACAAAGAACTAACAAAACTCCAGAATATCCTCTAGAAATTTCTGGGAAGAATTCCACACTTCTTTAATTAATTCTCTGCACGATACCCCCTGCCCAACTTCTCTGTAAACTCAGTTACCCATTAACGAGAGAGGAGGTCTGGATGTTCCTAATTCGATGTTTATTGGGCTGCTCTCTTCTGAGTTGACTAGGATAGATATTGCAAATAAAGTCTGTATTACACCTCTTCATCACTGGCAGAAATTATGGCTTCCAAAAAGGATGTTGAAATGTAATGTTGATCATCCTATGTAAGAATGTCCATCTTTCATTACTCCCTAAGGGGAGCACTGGCTCAGTGATCAGCACTGTTGCCTGATACCTCCAGGGTTGGGAGTTTGGATTCCACCTCTGCTGTGTGGAGTTATATGCTCTCCCTGTGTTGTGTGGCCTTCCTCCATGTACTTTGGCTTTATCCCACAATCCAATGATGTGTATTTATGTGATTTGATGACTCTGAATTACCCATAGAGTGTGATTGAGTGTGTGTATTTGCCCTGTGATGTCCAGGGTATACCCCAGCTTTGTGCTCCAGGTGACCCTAGCCAGGATAAGCAGTTAGAAGATGGATGGATGCTTTTCTTAAATACACCGATTATATGGAAGAACAATTTTCATCTTGTGGACAGGGGTTTGAGGAGGATGAGCTTCCCCCTTAAATCTGCTTCTTTTGTCCTCTCTCTACCAGAGTTTTTTTCTTGCCTTAGGCTTACTTTCTGTTGACCTCTGGCCTGGGACGATGTTCCTTGTAAAAAGCACTATGTGAATTAAATTAAATGCAATAGAAATGAATTGAGATGAAACTCTGCCATCTCAATTTTGACTTACTATAAATTCAGCGTAGTTTAAATGTTCTTCATATGTTCACATGTGCTTGGATCAGTAGTTCTCAACAAGCTTAGACTCGGAACCCACATTTCTCGTTAATCATTAAGTTTTTGAACCAGATTTATTTCACAAAAAAAAGCTCAGTAAAAATTATGCAGTAATAGTAAGAAGTACATAATGCAGCAACAGTTACACAATGTGTTCATGCACCGTTAAAAATACAAAATAAACAAGTGTGCAAACAACCTCCACAATTACTCTGATTTCACCACTGCTTCAGCACTGGACACTGGGCCTATAAACGTTTTGTGGCTGTTGATAAATCCATATTTGATGTAATCTTTGTTTATGCCTACTGTTCAAAGGAAAGAGTGTGAGTTTTAACATCTGATGTAACCATGGCAACGGTCAGGCTGCGGCACACGCTCTGTGTCACTAGAAACACATTCTTTAAAAAAAGCACATCAGAAAAAAAAATTTAAATAACTTTTTTTAACCACACACTCCACAGCCCAATGGAAATGGTCCCTCGACCTACTTTTGGGTCGTGACCCACCAGTTGAGAAACACTGCTTTTAAATGACTGCTTTAAATTGTTGGGGGGTTGGGCATGGGCATGCTCTGTGAAGTACCGGCATCTAATTTAGGATGTTTCTTGCCTTGTGAGACTCCAAACTTCAGCAACCTTAAACTGGATAAGTGTGAGTTATGGACAACGGATAAACGGATAATTTGGTGTTTATTGTATTGTTTATTATAAATGTAACTGTTCCATTTTTATTTTACTCTTCTGTTTAACAAAAATTTTAAAGAAAACAGTATGCAGTGGATGAGCCTTTATGGAAGTATGGATGAAGTAACTTAAAACGTTTAATTATAGCTCTCGATTGTTCCCGCCACACCCTCCAGCTCACTAGAGGGCGGTAAGCGCGTTTTAGTCGGATCGTTTTGGTTGTGTTTAATCGTACGAGAAGGGGGCGTTTTATTGTAGTTTTGTGAAATAGGCCAAGATGGTCAGCTGGAGCAAAGTTTTGGTGTTTTTTAGAAAAAGTTTAAATCAACGCTGGCTCATTAAAAATGCAGCTCTGCTTCGCTACCCCTGTATTTTCGGCTCTGTGGTTGTAGCATCTGCCTTTGTTTATCGTCACTTTGAACCTGTACTGAAAAGCAGGCCTTACATCGTTCATGCCGATGGTGACATGAAGGTACTTTTAATAATTAATTAATTAATTAATTAATTGTTACAAGTTATTAAAAACTTTATCGTTGGTAGAAGTAAAATGCTTGTAATAGCGCTAATTCGCTGTTTAATGTTTTTTTTTTTTAACTGGTTATTCGACAGTTTCACAGTTGGGCTGGTCTTACCAAATGTCGTGGTGTTTGGATTATGTCTTACTGTAGAGCGTAGCGAGCTTTAACTAGCTTTTTGAGACATTAGTTACGTGGTTCTTTATTTGTCGACAGAAGACGGGACGAACGGCAGCTTAACGTCGTGCCCGTGTTAATAGAGTCGTTGAGCTTATCAAGATTCTTTACTTTTGCAGGACACGCACATTAACACACTCACATTAACACACCGTGGGCATGCAGTGAAGATGCGATCGATATATGGGTTTAACACAGTGTGGTGGGTGCCAGAACATGTCAACTTCACACACACTGAAGGGATTTGAACCCCTCCACTCCTGGAGGCTTGAGGCAACAGTGCTACCCACTTGGCCTATTGTCTGTTTTGTCATTTTCAGTGTGTGTGAGGTTAGTGTTTACTAATGTAATCACGTTAACACCTTAGATATCGTGCTTTAATGTAACTATGATTAATTATGGCTACCGATTCATTAGTCGTCCAGGTCCTCATGGGAAGCGAGTGAAGAGATTTATGCTTTTTGATTGCTGAGTTAATTACATTTCTTGTAAGATGCAAGGGCAGTATTACTGCAACACCTGCTTTCACAGAGCAGAATCTATAGTGTGTTTCACTTTAGACAGATATTTGTCTTTTCATGGGCCTTGCTGCCTAAGAAGAATAACAGCTTAAAGGGCTGGTTTGTGTTGACCAAAGAAAAACTTGGGCTTCACAACAAAATGATGCCTTGGTCTTTTCTCCATTCAGTAGAACAAGGTTTGTGAATAGGGCTTTATGTTTATTTTATTCCCAACAGTTCTGTCATTATGTCAAATTGAAGAATTTTCACAGTGTCCTGATGATAGGCATGTTTATTTATTGGTTCTGGATGAACGGCTTATCAGATGCTTTTGCCAGAATGCCTGTCCGACACAAGGACCACATTCAGATCCATCTAGAGATACCTTTACATATGTCTTTGACTCAGCCCTGGAGTTGTGAGACCACAGCACTTTCCACCGAGCTGCTTTTGAAAGGAATAGGCTATATGTTATTAGTTGGATAAATCCTGTTAAGGTTTTAAAATCCTTAGCAGTGAGAGAGAATTTTTCAGTTTTCATTTGTTCAATTAGAGAAATTGCTGAAAATGCTTACAGCATCTGGTGATTTAACCTTTTCATGTATCCTACTTAATACACTGGAAAGCAGTTTCAATCCCGTCATCTAATTTATGCATCATTTTCAAGTTAAAAGTTGCATGGGGGAAAAAAAAATAAAATTCTCTTTCAGGGGATGCTGCCCCAGACTGATATTGTCAGGCCTACTAGTTGATCTCTGTTAATCGTAGTGAAGTACTCAAATACATGCAGTATAATACATGCATATTTTTAAAAAGCATATATATTTTTTTCATTCTGAAAGAAGAATGGAAAATAAAGTCTTAGCCAGTCATAATTCATCCATGAAAAGGTTAAGCTACTTTCTGTTTTTATTTTTTGATGAATGGCAGATCAAATATACTATTCTCATCATATTCATTTGGGTGTAATAATACTTAATGCCCAGCTTATAGCTTTTCTAGTGATTGGACAAATAAGGTTATCACCAGCATTGATTGCTTAGTTCAGGATGCTCCTGCCCACCATGGACTGTTGAAGCCTCATTTGTCCCATCTCTAGATTTTATTTGCTGACTTTCTGTTTGGGTGTAGGGGTTATACTTTATTTAAAATGTGTCACTTTGTAGCTCTAACATAATATTGAGAATAGCCCAACTATTTTTGAATTAATCATTGAGAGTAATAAAAGTGTGCATGCAATACAAAGATTTTTTTCAGCTTTTACAGTACCATCCTAAACTCCCATTCAGTATTCTTCAATGAATATTGATTTAGACATTTTTAATATGAAGAACTGTATAAGGTTCTTATTTCTTAATGTCCCTTTTGGAGATCTCAATTATTCTGTGATAAAAATATGTCCTATAGTGATACTGTGAATGGCATGTTGGCTTAGTGGGTAGCACTGTTGCCTCACATCTGTGAGGTTAATGTGTTTAAATCCTTTTACCTCCTGGATGGTGTTTCTACCTTTGCCTTCAGTTACGCCATTTTCCTCTGTGCTGTTTTCTTACCATGTCCAAAAGCCTGCAAGTAAGGAGGCTCTAACATTACCTTCATTTGCTCAGTGATGGATTGGCACCCTATCGTTAGTGTTTTTCTGTCTAATTCCCCTATCCTGCTTGGCATAGGCTCCATGCCATTCTCCACAATCCTGTACTAATTAAGCAGTTGGAATATGGATGACGATAATACTGAGCAATATCTAGGAATCCTTAACAGAAGGTTTGAAAAGTTCGTGTGAATTATCAGAAATGGTGTTTTAGTTGAAAACTCAATAAAATCGGTTAACAGAAGAGTTAAACTAAATGGAAACTTCTTAAGAATGACATGGATGAAAAGCAGGGTAGTGCAGTGGCTCAGTACTTGGTACCTCCAGGTTGTGGGTTCATTCTCCTTCCCCCATCTCTACATTTTTGTGTGTTCCTCCACATGTTTGTGCAGGGATCGTCCTACAGTCCAAATATGTATGGTTAGCTGAATTGTGTTTTCTGATTTGCCTTGTAATAGACTGGCATCCAGTCTGTTGTGTCCCCTGTTACCTGATCTTTGCTTCCTGTGATTGGCTTCAGGCTCACTTCATCGCTTATTATCGAAGCCTCTTGATTGTTCTTCCACACATTTCTTGCTTGTATGCATATGCACATGTATTTATTATGAAAACTTGTTGGGTTTTGTTGTTAACCTTTCCAGGCCCTGAAGGAGAATACCCCACTTCCCCAGTCTGCTCGTAGACTACGCTTCAGTCAGTTTTCTTCCATGGTGTATGAACAGGAGCTGTACATGACACCAAGGGATTTCCTCTTCTCTGTTATGCTTGACAATGTTGACCGTAAGTAACGTATAAACACCTGCAATATTAGCATTGTACAGTCCTTTTCACAACTGAGTCACTAAGGGGTAATGCATTGCTTTCAGACCAGTTTCAGTTCTTCTTAGAATGCTGTCATACAAGTCTTAAACTGTGTATAGTAGAATACTGGGGTATTCTTCAAGAAGAAAAGCTTCCAGTTCTGTGAAAAATTTAGAAGTTGGGATGTAGGCTACTTTGCACTTTTGGATGAAGTAAATTCCTGAACATTTATGGGATGTTTTTGCTTTGGTGAAAGACATTTGTTGTTGTCCAGATGATCATGAAACCGCTCTTGAATTTGTTTTATAGTAAATATTGTCGCATTACAACCTTGGAATATGGGAACATCATATAGCAACAGTGTTTGAGCTAAAGGGAGCACAATTTCCTGTAAAACGACCTCATTCCTTGGATATTATATGACCAAGAAGAGCCATCATTGGGACAAATGACTTCCTCAGGATTGTTGTTCTTTGTTGATGCATTTTGTCTGCTTGGCATAGACAGCTTCCTCTTGACACAAATACTGTAATTTAGCAGTTTTTGTAGCCAGTGTACTGGCTATTTAGGCACCAGCTTTTTGGCCTCATTGGAATTCTGCTAGCTGCCCCTTGTGAAAACTCACATCAAAGTGCCGATTGCCTGACTTCCTTTTTTGCGCCCACTAATAAATGCTTCTAATTGGCATTCGGCTTAAAATTATTCAACTTTGAAGCTGCTTCTGTAATTTTTGACTACTTCAAAATTGGTGTTTTTATTAAATTTTATTTTTCTCTGGACCAGACAGGTTACAGATTGAAAATAATGGCAGAGCATTGGTAAATAGTTTTGATGATGAGGGATTTCCAATTTGAATGTTACCAACATTTAACTAATTTGAAAATGTTGATGGTGTAAAATGAGCAAGTAAATTCAATATTATAAGGTGGTATTTCAGTTTTAGCTTCCAGTTTCTGTTGATCTGCATATTCTATATGTATATAGAGGTCTCTTTGTAAAGCAGGTATTTATAAAAGGGTGAAGGGCTTCAGTGATGGAAGTTCTGCAAACATCATTTTTATGTATATTTACCATTTAGCTTATCAGATGTTACTGGTATATAATTTAATGCATGCCTTTGTATTGTGCAGGGCAATTCTTGGGTCAGTAGAGATCCGTAGCTTTGCACCAGTCCTGAAAAGTAAATGCCAGGAAGGACGAGTCATTGTTCCATGTTCACCGTAGCTGATCAATGAACAGATTCTGGGCTTCCACTAAAAATTTGGCTTAAGCGCTGCCCATGGTATTCTGAATAACATACGGGCTTATAGCCGTTACATGATGGTATGTATTTTTAAACAAATATTTAAATAATCTTATTACATTTTTGGATTCATTTTTTGGTCATTAGAATATTAAAATCCAGCTCATAATCAAGAAGTCAAGTGTAATACAATAGATTGGCCAGTGAAGGGTCATCCAATTAAAGAAAATAATTCAATGGGTTTATTGAACCTCCCTCATGTGCTTAAACTGCATGCTGATTATAAAGCCCATGACATGTTGTACATTGCTCAGGTTTTTAGCAGTTATAGAGAAGCTGTGCAGTATGTACAGGTATGCTCTCTGGCGTGCTTCTTTATGCAAATATCTAAGTAGCCAGTCATGTGGCAGCAGCTTAGTACATATAGTTATGTAGATGCAGATCATGGGCTTCAGTTAATCGTCAGAAGAAACATCAGAATAGGGAAAAAACGTGTTGTAACTGACTGGGGCATGATTGTTAGTGCTAGACGGTGGTGCTTTGAGTACTTCATAATCTCCTGCTCAACATCCTCTACGGTTTGCACAGAAAAGTGCGTAAGACAAAAAAAAAAAAAAACGGCAGTTTGAGCAGCAGTTCTGTGGGCAGAAACGCTTTGCTGAGAGAGGTCAGAGGAGAGTGGTCAGGCTGGTTTGAACTGACAGGAAGGCCACCTCTTTACAGTGGTGAGTGGAAAAGCATCTCAATGCACAACACTTCCGCTGTTGCAGCCCATCCATCAGTTTGAAGACCACATCAGGTTCCACTCATATCAGCTAAGAACAGGAAACTGAAGCTACGTAATTCAGTCCTAACTAAACTAAGAGTAAAAAAGAAAATAAAAAAAAAAATACAGTTCTAATCCTGTCTCCCTGGTTGTCTGAGTGTAGCACAAGACCAAAGTAAAAAGAAATCTCCTACAAACTTCTGTACATGAGGTAACAGTAACACTAGCAGTAGCTATACACATCACCACATTCTGCCCTGAAGCTGGTTCCTCCCTTCCACATTGGATGGTCAGCATGTTGTCCTGCTCTGTGTCCTAGTACCACCCACTGGTCAGTCATTTCTGGTCTCCCAATAGATCACCTAAAGGGAAATGACAGAGAGAGAAACAAGACACTGTTATGACTTTCAATCGTCAGCCGCCCCACCCCCCCCTCCCCGCCCCCAAGAAAAATACTATCTTCATATCTTTTTTTTTTTTTTTTTTTTTTTTTTTTTTTTTTTTTTTTTATTTT
>JAACJT020023168.1:0-25267 GCA_009936485.2 Gymnarchus niloticus | reverse complement strand
AAGCTTTTCTGTAAAATATACGCCCCCCTAATGAATTTATAACAAAAAAATCCCCCAACCCCCCCCCCCCCCCCCCCCATCCCCCCCAAACAGAAATCCACATAACAGTTCTGGACTCGCTTCAGAAAGCAACCCCATTAAACCAGAGCTCAGAATCTCGAGGGGATACGACTTGAAGCGGTGAAATGAGTCCCCGGTTCTCCCTGGGTGTGAAACGTCCTGTCGAGTGAGCAACCTTACGCAGAAAGGTAGAACGTTCCCTCATTCTGGTGAGTCTGAGGCATGGTGGTGGTGTGGTGGGGGGGTGAGTAAGGAGGTGCGATCAGTGGAGCGAAGTCAGAGCGACATGTCACTGCTCTGAGTCACGGGCATGCTCGATCTCCCAGGGTGGATGTGCGAGAACAGCAAGTTCACCGTTAACGCTCATGACGACGTAGGGTCAGGCCTGAGAGCAGCTCCTCAAAAGTTATTCAACTAAATATCCATAGTGAGGACATCCCATTACTTATGTGACTGAAATGGCAATGATCAATTTCTATTCATGAGCTTTAAAGGATCTAACATGGTCAAATGTAGCATGTTGTCATATTGCCATTGTTCATTTTGCTGGGATTCGTCCGATCACATTGCCAGTCAGCGTTCACCCATCCTGTTTAATATATTTCTTTAAATGATACCACTTACGTGAAGTCTCACAAACTGAGACAACCCCAGTAAATGTCATCTGCTCTGGAGCGCCATAGGTGAAGCGGGCTGGAAATGCGTCCCAGCACTAGGCTTTTGAATGCCAACAGATGGTCGTGGGGTTGGGTCAAGCCGTTTCCAGTCAGCCACAGCGATTCCCACCTTCGCTTGGTTTCCCCCTCTGTCCAATCCTGACAGAAGAAAAGTCTGATTGGTCCAGGAGGTTGGCTGAACAAATGATCGAGGTCTTCCTGATTCACCTAGCGGGGTGCCTGGGGAGGAGAGGACACATAACATGTGACAGTCAGCCACACTGACGCTCGGAGGCCTCATTGTTGATGACCCAAAAATACGATAATCTGTGATGTCCCCACAATGTCAAACAAAATTCCCAAGATCCTTTACTCAGCTTAACGACAAGCAACTTAACAATGCTTCCTTGACTCACACATGAAATGGCTGGCAGTTCAGGTTATGTACCTCTTTCTATGATGCATAACGCCAACCAAAAGTCCACAGAATTTAATCTTTAATCTTTAATCATTTAGCCCAGCTCTTTAATCATTGGATATCCCAGCAAGCACGTGAAAAAGTGACAGTTGCTTACTTTTTCTCTTGTCCCACAGCCTCCTTTGCTCCTTTTCTGAGAACGATCACTCACGGGAACATTGCTGAGAGGGTGAAACACAATCCATATCTCGTCGGTCCCTCATAGACGATCAGAACTCCTCGAGGCAAATCGGGCTCATCCACAGGGAATCTCGTTTTATTTTGGTTCGGCTCAGGTATTTTCCCCTTGAACAGTTTTAATAAAGGAAAGTTTGGGAAAATGTGAAAAATGCAATATTGTGAGCATATTACCACTTCAGCATTGAAATGGAGAAAAATTAAAGGGAAATCATGTGCAGTCAGTCCAATGTCGGCATGCATCTGCAAATGCTTTGAGGATGTGAAGAGAAATAAAAGTATTTAAATAATATTTTTGCTGCTTGCATTGGGTTACAGAAATCATTAATGTAAACATATTTAATATGAAATTATAAACAGCAAAGAAGAGCAGGTCAGTAGCATTATACCAAGAAAAAGTTTTATTAGAAAACCGAAAGACAAAATCAGGTTAAGGCCCCTTTACGAAAAGCATGCAAGAAGGTAATTGAAGTCTCACAAAATAAAACCTGACTGAAAGTAAAATTCATGACGACGTAGTGATCATTACAGCATATACTCACACTCCCAGCGTTGTGGGCACCTCTGTAGAGTGTTCACCTGGGCTTCCTTCAAGCAATATGGGCCCCTCTCATGGTTCCAAACCATGGCAAGACAGAGATTCTAAAATGTCTTTATGTTTCCTGCAATGGCCTGGCATCCTGGCCAGGCTTTCCTCTGCCTCTGTGCCCCCTCTTTCTTCTTGGGGAGATGCTCCAAGTTCACTGCTGTACTGGAGAAATGATTATAATGGATGGATGGATGGATGGATGGATGGATAGATGGATGGAGAACCCAACCAATTAGGCTTTTTTTTCCCCAAATCAATACTGTTAGAGCACATCTCAACATTTCCCAAACACTTGCACTGCCATCCCATTATTAGAAGATTTCCTGGATTTTCTCAACCTCCCTCCTTGAATCACACCAGCTGACCTTACTTAAGACAAGTCAATTATCCCAAACTGGGCCAGCTGGCTTTTATGAACTGAGGCACCTGCCTGCCCAGGATTGCTGAGCAATTGTCACTGGAATGCCATCGTTATGCCCTTTGACCTCCACATGTGTTTGGCATAGTGCAGACAGCAGCTTGTGTTACATCATAATGGACCATCAGCTGTTTTCCTCTCTGAGAAAGACAGAGAAGACCGCATCCATCCAGGGAATGAAGTTACCGTCTCTCGGGACTTTTTCATGTCACCAATTAGTCACGTCAGCAGCAGAAAGTCCTACACGGTACACCACCCTTCCGACTTCCATTAATTTATCTTTTACAAGGCTTATGAATGATACATTGGTTCTGGATTGCCAGTGGGCAGAATTATTTAGATTTGTTATAGTGTTCTTGTGAAGAATCTATCTATTATTTCCTACCAAGTCCTGTGGAAAGAACTGGTTGTTTTCTGTCTTGCCTTATGTTGTAATTGCAAGTTAAACCATGAACATTGGTATTATTTTACAGGACACAGGACTGAAGTGTCCAGTTTTGCTAAATAGAGATGTTCTTATTAAAGTCTAAAATGGGTTATGAAATCATAAGTTCATCCCTCGGGCTCTCTGATTCTACCTACATCTCTTACTTGGTCTCCCTAGTTTTTCCTGTCTTTTTTGTCTCTCTGATGGACTCTCTGTATACTGATGGCCTATAGTTCGGTCCTGTTAAACCACTCAGTCTAATTGCTTCATTACCGCTTGGCTGATTTTGTCTAAATGACCCTCCTTTGCCATCTGTGTCAAGCTGAAGAAGCCTGAATGTCTGGAGCCTTTGCCTTTTTCGTCTTGACTGAGCGACACATGGGCATTACCCATAAATCCTGTTACCTGAAGCATTCGTGCTTGTAAGTGCAGAGACGGATCAGCCTCATATGGGCCACTTCTCAGAAGAATGATCCCCTGGCAGACAGAGGGTGCTTGCCATCTTCTCCAGGCCGTGGATGCCTGTCGTCGGCCCGATAACAGATCCCTGTCACCTCCCTAGCAGCAGATCAAAGTACAACTCTAGGGAAATAGATCTCTGAGCCCTCCCTCAAGACACTGGATTCCTGTTACCTCCCAGGCAGTGGACATCTGGGTGCCTATCACCCCCCCCCCCAAGATATTACATCCATATCAACTTTAGTGCAAGATAAGGACAGCTAATCCTGCAAAAAAGTTGCTATATTCCTTACATTTAATTACTTAGCAGACTTCTGCCACAAGCATCTTTATCATAAATTTGTATATGCGCAGTTCTCCTACTGATTGCGAAAGTTAATTAGATAATCCTGGGGTGGCCATTTGGGCCTAAGCCCATGCTTTAATCACCACATCCCTTATTGTCACTAGATGACAAAAACCTAAATTCTGCATGTCAGCAATCATTTAACATGGCAGTTTTAGACAGATATTTTCCAGATCATATCACCATAAGGTTCAGAATCTTTTTGCTTGTTAATGGTGTCCTTTAGCTTTTCCGGTCTAGTAGACATGCTGAAGAACTAAAATATGCACACAGCGTAATACTGAAACAATCCAATAAATCAAGTCACGTAGGCTCCTTTAAGTTGATTAATGAGGTTGTCACACAGATTGCATCTTCCTCGCTGGGTCTGTGCTAAAGGTGACAAATTGGTTACATTCCTTAGGTAGTTGATAAAAGCCCCAAGAGAAGGCTAAAATATGAAATAGCACCTGAGCGCTAACAGATTTTTTTTTAACGAAATGCAAAGTGCAGTTTTAAGGAGTGAAAGTTCTGTGAAGGTGCGGTTTTAAAAAGGTCCAAGTGAACGGATTACCGTAGGCAAGCAAACAATCCCTGGGAAGAGACCCATCACCGGCCGGTGCTGGGTCATGTGACCAGCAAAGGTCCATCTGCTTTAATGCATTCCAGATTTTAAAAATAATTTCTTGACAATTTTCCATAAGCCTCAGGGTATCAGACTGATTGTATTTGTGTGTGTGTTTTTTTTATTTTTCTTCTGGTGAAAAAACTTTCTTGCCATTTCCCAGGATTATGGTGCCTGTTACCATTTCTGGAGGCGGCCAGCATGTCATCAATGTTCGCCTTTCCTCTGAGATGCTTGGACAGCAGTATGTCGCATCTGGGGCCAGTACTTCACAGTGTGAGGGTGCGCTGGGCTCCTGGCATGGCATGATGTCATGGGCCAGCCATGTCAGCCGGCTAATGTGTACCGTTTCAGCCGACAATCCAACGGTGCTCACACCTAAACCCAGCAAACACTTGCTTTTGTCAGGAAAGTTCTGGTATCCAGATTAACTTCCTATGCTGAATTCAGACGATGATTACGATAGGAGGAAGTTCTTGTAAGGCTAGATGCTATAAGAAGCGAGGAGGCCCACCTGGCTGCCAAAGCAGAGTCGCATGCTACTTTCTATTTATGTTTCAGCCGTATGAATTTATATAGCCTATTCATTTAACTTGCCTGTGAATTGGCATTTCAGTCAGAAATTACATAAGTGCCAACCATATCCGGTGGGAATAGTACACCAAAAGCTATGCGTGTGTGTGTGTCCAAACTTGGATGTCCATGTTGTCATGTTCTGTAGCATTTCATACCCCGCCCTCACCACAGGGTTCATCAGCCTAATGCTCCCCTGCATGGCCACGATGAATGACTGACAGTCCCTCGAGGGCACCTCAGGTAACCGGGTGCAATGGGAAGGTGCTGTCCAGCAAGGGGCACAGCAGTCAGGGAGCTGGGCTCGTAACTTGAGAGGTGTTGTGCCAGAGGGATGGGATTATTACACAAAATTATTACCTGACAGGTTTATCCGGGTTTTCATTAGTTACTTTATTGTTTCCCATCGAGGTTAATTTAACCGGACAGCATAGTAATCTCATGTACCGCAGGTTTTGAAGACTTCATTGACTCTAATCGGCCTCTAGGTGGCGACGGCACCCAGTGAGGTGTGTAACATGGAGCTGTTTTTCTCAAAGACACGATCTATCTTAAAAGTCCATCCTTAATAATAGGTAGATATAAAAGCAATAATATGATTAGTAGCCGATGCTTTGCATAAGTTTGTCTGCGAAACACATCCAGTGATTGCAAGAAATCCATACATAGGGGAGGTGAAGTACACGTAGACCGAGAGGAAAGAGGCCATTACTGGTTTTAAAAAAATTGTATGAGACCAATTTGAATCGCAAAATTACTTTCGATGACTGTCATTGCCAGCGCGGTGAAAATGACGTGACAATAATTGGAGTGATATTAAAAACGTCTCTGTGTCTGTGTATATTTCAATCTCGTTTTTTTTCCCTTTCGGAGGAATTCTAATTAGATAAATGTGGCAGATTTTCCATCATAACATGCTAGATTAATCGTCGAGCCTTTTCTGAACTGCAGGCTTGAGCACTCGCAAAAATGCTTGTCTTTTGGATGACTGGATTGTACAAACAGAAGAAAAATTTACAGACATAAATTATTGAAATGACACTGTCGATATAGACTTTAACTCATTTACTCATTTCAAGTAGTTCATGCAGGTATATGAATCAGTCAGTCAATCATATTTTTTAGTCTAGCAGATTATGTCAAGGTTGTCACAATTGTCTTTTAAGGATGGCACTGCTATTCTCTAGAGGGAATAAAATATTCAAAAGAGAAAAAAGTAAAAATGTCAATGTAAAATCAATTTACTGAACCCCTTAGAAGAATGGGATCAAGTGGTGATAATGACAAATGCAATTTTGCATCCAAAAATCTTGATTATTGTTGACATCAACTAGCTTAATTTATATCTGTGCTAATGACTATTTTGTTATTACACTATTATATACAATAAAATTTAGATTTTATGTTCAAAAAATGTAAAGGACCACTGAACTTTGACCTTGCCTAGAATATTGCATAGCGAATAAATACGTATACATCCTACCACTGTGCAACCAGGGTGACTGTCCAGCTGCATAGAATTGTACGTCTTTGGAATTTGCCTCTATGTCCCAAATCCTTGCTTCTGAAGGCAACAAATTTTACAGGAGGTCTGTTTCTTCTTCCAGATGCCCCAGCTCTGGTGCTTCTTTCTGCAGGACAAAGGTGGAGCCAGCCTCCCCAAGATGAGGAGGTAGTAACAAGCCATTCATCAGTTCTCCATCCATCATCATTTCCAACAACCTCTACCCCAATCTCAGATGCTCCAGGTCTTAGGAGCACAAGGAAAAACTGGGCAACACCGAGGACAAGAGACAGGTACAAAATATAAATCACTTATCAACATTTCCCCACATTATTTTGCTAACCAATAAACATACCAGTTCTTTACCTCCTTTGCATTCTGCAGAAAAATGCAGTGAAAGTGGCACGTCGATCTCTAAATGCAGGTTATCTATTATATCGTCCTGCAACCTGCTGTTAAATATGCCATTTTTGTGTCCTGCTGCCTTCTGATATATAATCACAAGCAGACAAGAATAATCTAATACTGTCTCCTTGTTTTCTCATGAAGCAACGAGAATTCTCTTCCTGACCCTCCCTGCCTGAATGTGGGGGCTGGGGCTTCTGTCCAGCCTGGTTGTTTTCCTTACTGCTGCTAGTGTGGCCTGTGGACTGGGAGGGGCAGATGGCCTCTCTGCCAGGGTCCGCCGAGGCCACACAGTCATGCTGTCCTCTTTGTGTGCTGTGTTTAGGGACAAGGCGGCTGATAGGCATTTCTTTCCCTTGGGTTTTTGTCTGTGGCGGTATGATAGACTCGGCCAAGGGCCAAGGCACCAAAATTTCCTGTTTGGCATCAGCCCTCGACAGGTTGTCATATAGATTTAAGACCTATTTAGACCCAAATCTGCAAAAGATAAAGGTTACATAGCTGTGTGCAGATGTGGATGAAAACCAACAGGCTTAACAATTATGGCAGTATTTGTGGACTCCCCTTTTAGGAGAGCTGGGTGCTGATGAGGTTCACCGTTCGGCGTCAGGGTTTGGGGGCGCTGCTGAGACCTTGTAAACTAAATCCAGATGGAGGGACCACTTCAAAGAGTGTTAGCCAGTGAGCATCTGCCTCTTCCACCTCTCAATATTGTTGCAGTTTCTCGTTCCTAAGACACACCTTATTTGATATGTAGTGTTATTTTCAAAGGCCTGCCTGTTATGTTCATGTGGCCAGGAGATGGCGCTGTGCCTGGGCGGTGGCTAGCCCACCTCTGTCAAAGTTCTCAAATTCTTCTTCAAGCCTTCAGTTTCATTTAGCATTTCTTTGCTTTTCCAGCAATTCTGCTAGAAACAGGTGATAAGAATTTGCTTGTAGTTTCACAGCTTTATCTGTTATGAAGCTGTGCGTTTTCGGAAACAAGTGATCTTAAGCCCACTATTCGAAGGTTCAACAGCACCCCTCCCAGAGATCTGATCCCCCAAACTGGCATATCACATTGTGTCTCTGTCGGTTTTGGATGTCACCTGATCATTTTAGTGACGTGAACAGTTATGTTTACAGATTCTGAGCTGCATCGTTTAGCCAGTGAGATATTTCAAATTTGGCAGTTTTTCTATCATAAGTGACACGGGTGAAGGCAGGTGTGGCCAAAGATAGGCCTTGGTGCTTTTCTCTTTGAAAATCTGCCTAAAAAGCCAATGCCAAAATGATAAACGCTATTCAGAAACTAAGCTCAAGGTGGCAGCATTGGCCTTGGTTACGGGGAACACTTCTCAACGTGGCAGCTACTCGTAAATTAGCCTGATTGTATTGTTGTTATATTTACCTGGGACACTAGAGGGCATTGCAGACACTTCAGGTTTAATTAAACGGCTGGCGAGAATGTTTAAATGCTAAAACAGTTGATTATTTAGAAAACTTACGGTTCAATGTTTGATGACCTCGCTTACCCACAGTGAACTATATACTATCAGCATTTTGAAACATAAACATTTTGAAAGATGGAAAATAAATGTACTTTGCATTTAATCGTATTGCATTATTTTTTGCAACCAGACATCCGTTTTCAGGCCAATTTAATCATCGCTGTGATTTTCCATTGCTTATTCATACCGCTGGATGCTTATACTCATGAAAATGCCATCCTTAAGAACCCTGCACCAACCTCCTTTCTAGCTCCTGATACCCGACCCTTTCTAACCCAAATTCAGGATTTCAACCACTACGCCACCTTCTGGTCTAAGCATGTACGGGAAAAGAGAATCACAAAGTGAATGAGAGCTTGCAGCATGCTGCTGGCTCCTTTTCATGTTGCCATGGCAACATTTCAAGCCAGTCGCATGGCAGAAAATACAACATCTGATTTTTGAATATGGCATTATTCTCAGTCTGAGCCCAAGGGGCCAAACAGGCCAATAGGGTTCTGTTTTTTTTCTGAACATGAATCACTAGTAGAGATGAGTTCAGTTTTGACTGCTATTTGCTTATTACTCCCTGGAGCCTATCTAGAATGAAGACATCATGAGAATAAGTTTTAATATCATGGTACAATCCAAGCTTCTTTCCCTGGCTGAGGATTGCAAGGCCAGTAGGTATTTTATCCTTTAATAGACTGCCAGCTCATTCCTGACCCCACCTGCCTCAACGAGAATGCCGTAAAATGGCGAGACCCCCTCTAACTGACACAAAAGACTGAGCATGTTATAGTGGAAGTTTATTCTTCCATGACTGCAAAATTCACCCCTAAGCACACACTGATATTTGTAACTGGTAGACTCCATATGGAGGCATTTAAAACTGCCTTAAAGATGCTAATAATCACACACAGAAGCTGAGTAAATTCCATTTCATTTCAGCTTAAATTCTCAGCCTCACAGTTGGCATCAGTAAAAAGGGATAAAGGTGAACTCAACTTTGTATTTTGTGACTTAGTCTGCAAAGAAAGAATCTTTTCAGAAATAGGACTTTGTCTTTTTCTTGCGTATTAATGTTGTAGACACTCAATATGTCTGTTTGTAGTGATAAAAACTGTGATAATATAAACAAGCCACAGGGGGCAGTATTGCACTACAAAACAGACCACTGCTCTGCTGTTTTAATGTCACATTCTTCTGTATTCAGTCGCGGCCAGCCTACTGAATTTACAGGCTTGGACGTGATTAACGGTTTCGCCCTTTGACACTAACCTTGTGTCCTGGAGAGTTATGGGAGTGAATTCTGACCTACAGCTTTATTACATGAGTCTCAGTACCTTCAATGTTTTCCGTTTTCTGTACCGAAAAGAGGTCATTTTTAAAAAATTGTCGCAATTTGTTTGCAAATATAGCCATGAGTAACCCTAGACAAAGCTGTCCGCTAGACAGGCTAATCCAAAATCGTCCGGCCTCGATATCCGGCATCCATGAAGCTCCTCTTCGCAGCCTGCCGTATGAGCTAGCAAGAAATGTCACTCAGTTAATCGAACAGCACAGGAACAAAAAAAAAAAATTTTTTTCTCAGACCCGCTGATTTTGGTCATACAAATCCAGATTTAATGGAATGTTCATTTATATGCTTCATTGATTGGTATCCGTGTTTCTTTTGTATTGTGACATTTAGAAAGTGTTCTATCCTCATAAATTAATTCTATGCATTCAGAATTTCATTACAGATTGGCTTCTGCAAATTGTAATCCAATATTCATCGCTGCAGGTTAATGCTCTTTAACTTAATTTCACCACTGTGGCATGCAACAGCTCTTTTCCTCTCTCACGTCCATTCCTACGTGTTCTTCTCTACCTCCCCTCTTTCTCTTGTCCGATCCTCTTTTGCTGTTTCCTCATCTCCCGATCTGTCTCTCTCGCGGTTTCTCTATTTGGCTCCATCTCCCTCGGCATCCAGAAGGAGAAGGACCCAGGAGATAAGTGCGGTGCAGCCAGGAGAGATCACCAAGGGAGTCACCGGTAAAGTCCACATGATCCTGCTGAGCTGATGTGACGGACGGCTTTAATCTGACATGACTGCATTACCTTCACATGATTCCCGGTCACATCGAGCACTTCCATCCATCACTGATCTTCCCTTCTGCTCATCCATCTCTCACCCAACAAACATCCATCCACCCATCTGTCATTTAACGCTTCATGCCTCCACCCAACACCTGTAATGCAAAGTGCACATGTTTATCCAAGGATTCATCCATTACACATGTACTAAGACTGGCATATGTCCATCATCCACCTATCTATTATTCATCCATTAAATCTCCACCTTATACCAATGAGAAGATCCCCTAATCACAACTCTAATAAAGCCATCTGAATCTGTGAGGTTTTAAACAGTACCCACTTTTTCTGTTTGGACTGTCTCGATCCTTGGCATCGCAGTATTGTCTGAGAACCTGGTTTTGTACCAGGCTGCCCAGCTACATAACAGTATGCAGATAATTGCAGTTATTTTATCTGTCCAGTTCTAAAATGTTTCCTCATTCTTCTGTAAATGCAATAGTCGTGACCCCCAATAAGCATGAAAAGGTCTGTCGATATGAATAATTAGCCTCTAGTAGGGAAAGCATGCTGGCTTGGTGGGTAGCACTGGTACCTCCCACCTTCAGGGTGGGGGGTTTGAATCTTGCTTCTGCTTAGTGTGTCTGGAGTGTGCATATTCTCCCATGTCTCTAAATTGCCTGTGGAGTGAGTGTGTGTGCATGTACCCTGCTGACCTCTGGGTGATGGGGTACAGTGCTAGCTGGCTCCTTTGATGTCAGACCCTTCTTTCCCACAGGTACTGTCAAGCCCAGGGAAGGAAATGTGTGGAGAGTCAGCCTCCGTGGTGGTGGGGTTAATTGAACTGCAATCTTAACCACAGTCAGTAAAACCAGGCAGTTAAAAATTGCAGCTGCAGTGTTCCCAGCCCCTCGGTGAGCGTGTATGCATCTGGACCGTCCCTGCTGTGTGTTGTAGCGGAGCTCATTTATAACCAGCACGATTCCCCCCTGTGCTCTGATGATTGCTATCAGTATTCCCTTTCAGTTGGATGTTCTTGGGGGTGCGTCTCCGTGCCCACGTGCTGGTGAGGCCAGGTGTACACCTCATGATATTCCCCTGCCTTTAGCTCTGATTCACGTTGTAGTGAGCTGGTGCCCGTCGGTCCTAATCTGGTGAATCTTGGAGATTCGGAGTCGACAGTGCGGACAACTGTGTGTATAACGAGCACACACTCTTATCTCTGGCCTCCTGACAGTGGTTTGGGCGAGTTGTGCTATTTCAATTATGTTTGAATTTCACAACTGGACTCGGGAGCGAATGTGATGGAGTGTGGTCACCAACACATAGAAAATCTGCACAGATCAGTCGTTAAGTGTGAACCACCCAGTCTTCTCATAATCATGTAAGATTTGACAAATCATGTACAAGGATACCTCCAACACACCCTGATAGTCACCAACCTGCAGACAGGTGGCTGTGCTTTGGGTGTAGCCTGTCACATGTGACACAGGTGACTATCAGGGTGTGTCGGAGGTGTCCTTGTAAAAAAGGATAGTAGCCAATGAATGATTTAATAATTAGTTGGAGGAATCAGTGTGTGCTGAATTAATACTAATCAACGTTGGGTTAAACGACAGACAAATGATCAACATTCATTTAAATTATAAACCTTATTTCAGCTAAGCTGACAGAGATTGAGTCTCTCATTTTATCGTTCAGGTTATAACCGGATTGAAGTCAACTCTCCAGGTGCCAATGACTTTCCCAAAGGGCAAAGAAAGGGGTTCTTTTTTGTCGTATGTAATTCCCATTCAAAATTCTGGGCACATTTGGGTCTTGCGTAAACACGTAATAACGTTCTCACCTGGGATTTCAGATGATACATGAGCTCACAAGCTCTCAGTGGCAATTAAGTTTGAATACATCTAACAGCAGCCCATCCTGGCCAGAGTGTTTTAGTCGAGATCATCCTGAGGGCCTCATACTTCTGGGCAAATGTGTGATTTTTCAGAGCGCTTAAAGTCTCATTTAATAAGTGCCATCACCACCACCTTTTTAACCAGGCCACAGTTGACAGTTAGTTAGCTTCTCCTTATGCATTGCTTTATTCTTAATTCTTTGTTCTTTATTTTATCGACTCTGAACATTGGGTCCTTGATCGAAGGGCTTTACAAGTCCGTACCATCAAGTGAAATGTCACATTCATTATTTTTCCGGCCCACCGGCTGAGTCCCCCGGACATCTGAGAATGCCTTTGACTACAGCCTAATCTATTTTTTATTTAGTGTAGAATGGATGGAAAAAGTGGGGCCTCCCTCAAACAGCCCTTGTTTATCATGTCTCCCTTGAATGTTAACAGGTTTTAGCGGGGGCTACATGCAAAGAGGATTTTGTCACAGGGGGGTAAATTGAACCTGAGCCTGACTATGTCTGAGACCTCAGCTTCTAATATGCATAATCTATACCTTACATACCTTTAGAATGATCAGATTTACTTGAATTACAAAATACACATACATAAATTCTTCCTGTGAGTATTTTTATTGCAAACTCGAAATATCTCACAGTAAATTTGCAAAGTCAGAATCAACAAACCATCAGCAAATCTTTAAAAACGAATCAAAAACTGAAAAATTCTGCTATCATACAGTAAGTATCCAAGCCCAACACATTAGTATTTGGGAGAGCCACCTTTTTCTGCAATCATACCTCTGTCTTTTGGACTAAGCATCTACCAGTTTTTTAAACAGCTCAAGACTGATTTTTGCCCATTCTTCATGCCAGGCTTGCTTTGGGTCCTTCAGGTTTGTTGGATTCTGCTTCACTCCAATTTTGAAAGAACATCAAAGAATCCCCATAGAATTCAGATTTAGACTTAGACTTGGCCAATGCAGAATATTCACTGTCATTTACTAATATGCCATCCTGTTTGTGTTTGTTGAAAAACAAAAATCTTAAGAGGAGGATGTCATAACAATTTGCTAGCCGTAGTCCTAAAGTTGTATGTACGTGAGAACGTAGAATAAAGATAAAATGGGGAATTGAAGACCATTACAGAAACCATGGGTGTCTGTTTAATAATTTAAACAACTCATATTCCAGTCAATGCCGAATATTCACCCTTTTGTTTCATAACCACCCCCATGTTGCTTTGTTGTTTTGGCTTAGAATTATTGTCCCATTGGGAAGGTAAAGTTTTTCCCGAGCTGTATTCTTATGAAACCCAAATTAAACATGCACAAATCAACTATGTGGTATCTTACTAAATGTCACATGACACCCCACTGATAGTAAAAGAAGTCACATGGCCACAAATGTCTCATACTACTAGGGGGAACGCTGCTCCAGGCTGGAGCTCAGCCTTAAGTGTATTAACACCAGAAAGGTGGTCCACTGTGGTCAACACTTAACAGCAGACTGACTCACTTTTAATCTGCACGCCCACTGATGTTTCTGTGACATATCGAACCTTTCACTGCTGCTTGTGTGGACTAGCATGAAGTCAAGTGTAGCACATGCTCATTAAGCAGAGATGACCTGCTCTCCTAACTTAAGCAGCCTAGTTTTGTGGATCTCTGCTGTGAGACTTCCCGGACTGCAAGATCCACCGTTGACATGGAACTGATCCGGGCACATTTTATAGCTTCATAATCACTTTACCTGAGGTCGTTGGATCGTTACGTCCCATTTGTATTCGAGCCGGGCCAGATTTTAAGCTCCATAACATCCATATCGATCTACCTGCAGAAGGCAGCTTTGGCACATCCTCCCTCGCAGCCTAGGCTCTATTTCCGCACTCGTATTCATTTTCCAAGACACTGACAGAATCTGCAGTGCTTCTCATCTTCTCATTTTTAGCCACTAATTAATGAGGACTTTGTTTATGTGAGGGGAAAAAAATCACACCTGGGGTTAAAAACTTCAGATTCAAAATCCCCCACCATCAAAAATACATAAGTTTCTGTTCTTGGAGAACAGTTTGAGAGTAAGGTCTTGCATTTCTTGCTATAATTCCTTTAATTCCTTTTCCAGGCTTTTGAAGGGGCCTTGATGGAAGGCTGTACCTTAGCACTCGGAGAAGATATTGGAACCCCAGATATGCTTGGACGCTATTTGTGGTTATGACAGTGCATTCGGTGAAGCGAAAAGAGAGGAGAAAAGCATAATGGCAGAAGCTGAAAGATGAGAGGAAAAGCTTCTCGCTTGGCAAGGGCCTTCTCAGCATGCCTCTGGACTCGGCTAACATCGCACAACCCGGCACACCCTGGAGTATGCAAATGAGGCCGGGATGGTGCAGGCCTCCCGATAGCCAATTTTGAGCTGACATCAAGCACAACAGCTCTTAGATATCTGCTTTAAGGGTGGAGTTTTACGCCCCAAACCATAGCAATGAGTGCTATGAGGCACAATATCCCTTACATTCGTTTTCCAGTTAACAACAGATGGTCTAAAAAAAATGCCGCTCCAGCCTTTCCGTTCACTGCCTCAGGACCTGTCCATTTCCTTTGGGGGGGGGGGAGCCCGCATTTCATTATGTCTTCCTTCTTTTTTATCCCATCTTGTAAGCAGTAATTGTTCCTCAGAAAAATTTCTTCTGAAGCGTCTTTGTGGCTGAATTATTTATTTTCAGCTAATGGTCATTCCAGCTCTCTGTCTTAGGCATTGGCCCAGAGGTGGAGTTGCAGTATGACCTGTCTGTCCGATGCTGTGAAAGTCACATGGTCTGTCATCGTGATTCCGAGGAGTTGTCTCTGTGTGTGACCTTTCTCACTGTGCCAAACTTTAGGAACCTGAACTTTACCAGCGACTCTCAGACAGGATAAATTCTATTTGCCCTGTTGTAATGTGCCTCCAACCTGGACCTCCCCATTAATTATTCACTTGGCAGGTTCTCCCTGCTATTCAAAGTCTACTTTGAAGTGAAGGACTTTAATTTTCAGCATGAGATAAGCTGCCTGTTCCTGAAGTTAATTTCCAGACTGCTCAGGAGAGATCCGGGAAGGCTCCGTTTCTGAAGATCATCTTAATGAACATCTCAGGAACCGCGGCTCTACCGTTTAGCCTTGGAGTCTCCCTATGCTCTGGACTCGTTGAGGGCCAGCATTCCTACTTGGTTATTTGTTTAGCGACTCGTGTAACTCTGACCAGGCTTTCGCACTGGCTCCAAAATCCATTCCTGTACATCCGTTTGTTGTTGTTCTGTCGTTGCAGAATACTCATAATCCGCACCAGGCAAAATGATGCTATAAAACAAAGGAAAAGGCATCTGGGCTGTAGTGAAGGAGGCGATAAAGCCCATTATCCATCCAGGAGAGGGGATCTATTACCCAACCCCTGTTTCCAGTCCCTCCCACGTCTCAACCCACGCGTGCTATGAGCCATCCATACGACTATCCTGTTTTCACCACCAAACCCAAGATGGACATCGGAGAGCTTTTCATGTTACTCTCGCTGCTTGTTAAGCTCAAGCCCAATAAAATTTTTGTTTCACCCTTGCAACCCTCACACATATATTTGTTAGAAAGAGGACTATTACAACAGCTTGTTTTGTGGGCCAAATCCTCTGCATGACATTGGGAGTGTGCTCCTCCAGCTCACCTTTCTGGCTACCAAGCATGGTTTGTCACAAAGGAATTCCATCTACCACTGTGAGGTTATTACAGCTGTGTGGTCAGTCGTCAACTCAAAAGTATGCATGAGGTAAAACTTCATAATGAACTGAAAAAGCCAGCAAAGGTCTGTACTGAATACCCCATTAGTGTTGTGTGGTATTGGGCTCCTCAACCTTGATAGCTACCTCAGTAACTAAATCCCTGTCGCACATTTGTAATTAGAAATTAGAGAGTATCTTTCCCCTCTAGAGGGCATTGAGCCAGAAGCACATGAGAGTCTTTGCTCTGTGCTAAATTCACAGGCACTATCAAGATATCTAGTGGTGGCAGTTTGATGGACATTCTGGACACCCATTCAAAATTCCTAATATACTCATCCATTACTGCTTATTCAGTATAAGGTTTCGGTAAACCTAGAGCCTGTAACAGTTAGAACCGGGTAAGGTAAGGAACACTCTGGATGGGATGTCAAGAGCAAATCAGAGTGCCTAGTAAATATGTAAACTGTGTGAACATTGGGTGATCAAACCTCCAACCATGAAGCTATGAGGCTACAGTGCAACCCACGAGCCACCCAGTTCATACTACCGTTAAAAAAGGCAACCAGTATCAGACAAGAACCCCTGATGTTAGCCCTAGAAGTACAGCTAGGCAACACGTTGGCTGTGAAGCTGTACTGATCAAATCTCCTAAAGTCTCTGTCAGCTTTAAGCTCGAGCTGCTTGCTCAGGCTTGAAAAATAAATATGAAGTTGTCCTCGAAAATGAGTCCCAGCAAAACCATGTGTTGGACACACGCGGCGCAAGGAACTTATAAGATGTCTAAAAGTTGAGTGTCAAGTGCATTCAGTCAGCCAGTGCTGACACTGAGCTTCTATTTTGCCAAAGGAGGAAAATTAAAGGGCAAAATCAACAAACAGACAGCTCAGCAGCATAAAAATTGTGATTAAATTTTTCATTTTAAACCGGATGTCATTCTGCATTGATTTAAGAAACATGTAATCGCTAATATATTGTCTTTGAAGGTATGTAGCTTCCCAAATTTACACACGCTGTTTATTAACCCTTAATTGTCTTGTATTTACTCCATTTTGACACCAGTTTACCTGACAGCACCATGAGGCGCAAAGACTAATTTTAAATATCCCAGAATTCTTAACAGCTAAATTTTTTAAAGACTTTCTAGTTTCGGTGAGCAGTGATGCGCATAAATGAAACACAACAAAACGTTTGCAGCCTTTAACACATCGCTCTGGAAGGAGGCAGCATGGAGGTGGAGGTGGAGGGGGTGAAGTCATTAGCCTTAACAGACAGCATTAGACCGTGAAACCGTCCTTCATCTCCCATCTTTTTAACTTTTTTCCTTGAGATTGAGAGTGACCCTCGATGTGCCGTGTTATTTTTTTCCTTGCCGTGTCCATTAATGCTTCCTCCACCCCCATCTCTTCTCTCCACAGGACATGCCTGCTGTCTGGGTGAATTACTGTCTTCCACCATCGAGAATAGAAGCCAACGCAAAATCTCTCAAAAGAGCTCCTACCCCTCCGCCCACAATCACCAGAAATCCTCCTATTTGTGCCTGATATTGTGGGGGAGAGAGCTGATCGTGCAGGGAGGATGCCGGTCTGAGAAAGCCTTATCTCATACAGCTATCCCTGGGCGACTTTAACTTCTCTCTGGCCGCCCTTAATCTGAGGTCAAATCAACCTTCTCCTTCCCAAAGGCAATGATTTTTGTCTTTGTACTCCTCTGTTGTCGGCATTAGCCTTCAGAAATCAAAATCAAAGCAATGTCTCCCCACAGCCACACACAATTTTCCACAGGATGCAAATAACTGCATATGTTTAATTTATATGTCCGACCAGCAGGCTGGAAACAGGTGTGGGCGGACCACATCTGCTCCAGTCCATTAGCTCCACCCCAGCTCCTGGTGTGGCCCAATCAGGCTACTTTAGAAAATAGCAGTCCGCTACCTGCGCTCCCAGTTTTTTACAGTCTGCCAGCTCCCGTGCCCCACCCCCATTCCCGTGTCGAGGGAAATGCTCACCCAAGTCTGTTCAAAAGCCCACCACGAAAAGGAAATGGTGGGTCTCTCATAGCTAAAATGCCAGATGTGTTTGGTACCTCGAGGACTGGTGGCGGGAGGGCAGATGTTTCGTGAAGTCACAGGCTGTGCCGCAGGACTTCCTGGAAAGACGGTGGAGTTGGCTGATGACGAACATTTCAGACTGCACTTGAAAGTTTAACCTGAGGGTAATTACACTCTTGTTTTTTTTTCTGGTTTTTTTTTGCACACAGCTAAAGTCAAAGTTAAAGCATTTCAATCAGTCTGTACAGTAGGACGGGTACTGAAGCTAGACCGATTAGGGGTCTTGTTCACGGCTGCAGCGGCAGGGAACTTTCCGGATCTGCAATTTTTGGTGCAGGCTCATTCTGGTGCCTTATAAGGTGTTCCAGCCTTGGTACCGCCTTCTGCAATCTGCCGTACTACTTTGGGTTGCAAGTGGGAGGCGAAATATTTCAACAATCTTTTCCTAAAATAGCCAAAAGAGCCCTGTGGCATCAGAGGAACCCATTTCTCTTTTAAGCTTTTATGACGGATGGAAATTGAAAGCACGAGGCAGACCAGTTAAGACGCTTCACCCTAATGTTCATGGTGATGTCCCTATTGGAGCTCCACTGTTATACCCTTAAGAAAGGAACTCAGCCTGAACGGCTCTAGAAATCATCCATCCATCTTCCAACCGCTTCTACTGGTCAGGGTTCTAGAGGAAGTGGGGCCTGGAGTCCATCCCAGGCAGCAAAAGGCTGGGATACACCCTGGATAGGATGCTATCACAGGGCATTACACACCATGAGAAAATTAAAAAACTACTGAAACAAATATCTGCATGTTTCTGGACTGTGGGAGGAAACTGGAGTACCTAGAGGAGACAGAGAGAGAATGTACCAACTCTGCATACACCCACACGGGCAGGATTCGAACCCCCCACCCTGGTGTTGTGAGGCTGGCATGCTACATACTGAGCCTGCATGCTGCTTCCATAATACCCCCTACATTAATTAGTTATATTGAGCTTTTTCAATGCAAGTGGACAATGCTTATAACCTTTCCAGACACAGCAAGAATTTGAAATAAAATAGCTCCCAGTATTAAATTGACTATTTTCTAGCCAAAGGGCTTCATAAAAAGAACCCTCTTTTCTTCTCTATGATTCCCTTGCCAGTAGCGTGTTGATTGTTTCCTCTGTGCAGAGGTCGATGCTATTGGATTGGAACAAGCAGAGCCATGGGGTCAAGTCTCAGGGCAGACATCCTGGGTGGATGAACATGGCCCTGCCAACGGGCAGCTAAGGGAGAGGTCTGTGGGACACAGGGTGGAGAATGTGCGTGCTGTGAATTGTTTTCGGTTAGATCAGGTGACAAGCGAAGGTGCAGCATGCACCTAGAGGGAGAAAAAACCTGCCAGTACAGAACACATACACACAACCACACAACCGTCCATCTCCCATGAATCTAGCACAGCCTCAGGGAAAGCCTGAAGACTATCCCAGAAAGAATAGGGCATGAGGCAGGTGGAGACCCTGGGTGGGATGTCAGTCCATCACAGGGTGCACACACACACAGACACACACACAATCTATGCAATTTTGAGATGCTAATTTGACTAACCGCATATTTATGGACTGTGGGTGGAAACCCACGCAAACCAGGGGAAATCATACACAATCTGCCCTCACACAGACCTCTGATGGGCGGGATTGGAATTGCCATAAGTGAAGGTGTGTATACATGTTTACCACCCTTTATCGTAACTAAACTACGTTATTACAGTTCGTATCATTTCAACACGCTCATTGCCTTGTGAGCCACTAAAAGGAAACGGGCACAAAATAAATTCTCGCTCATACTGAATGGGTGACGTCACATGCGGGGGCTTGACGGCACACTTTACAGAGTCACCACCTTCCAACCGCAATGCCAAACTCCCCGATGTACGGATGACCCGAACAGAGAGAGAGAGCTGTGAGTTTTGGTCCGCCGCTCTGATCCAGATGGGTTGGCCCAAATCAGCTGTTCGTCACCCCCGGCGTTGATGAACAGTGGCCTGAGCTGAGGGCGGGGCAGTGGATGTTGTTGGCAGTCCCTGTGGAGCAGAACCATGAAGCCTACTAATGAGGGGTCGATAGGATGAGGAACAGTGAGTGTCTGTTTTACAGCCCCCCTATTAACTCCTGTATTTCCCTATATCCACTTTTAAAAAATCACACGGCACCACAAAATGGTGCATATAACACTGTCCAACAAAACACTACTGCATGAGCAATTATGTAGCAAGCAGCTGAGGGTCAAGAAAAGCGATTCAAATTTTTATGAATGACACCTGGAGAGTAGTTTTCAGAATGGTGCAAGCATTGTGTGTGTGTGTGTGTGTGTGTGTGTGTGTGTGTGTGTGTGTGTGTGTGTGCGTGCGTGTGCGCATGCTGTTAACGACACGTGCTGTAGGGAAGCTTTTCCTTATTCGGTGTTCAGAGTGTGCTGCAGGTTCATGGGTGGAGTGGTGGCTACAGCAACCTCACTTCAGTGTCTGAGTGGAACCTCCACCTGTATCTGAGCTGCTCTCCCCAGCTCTGCCCACTTTCTCACCCGCCTTGCTCCACCTCATTCCTGGCATTGCTACTGTCAGACAGGTAAAGAGGGGGTCGCCTGATGTTACATGGCTAATCCCAGCACAGGGCCCGCCTCTGTTTCTCATCCTTTCAGCTGTCATCTGGACACAAAGAGCTGCGTGTTTTAACCTTGACTGCATCTACCTGAAAGCCTACCTGAATTATTTCTAATTTTAACATGCCTTCACCTACTAAGAAAGGTTAGGGCTTGACGAGAACACAAATATGTAGAAGAACACGATTTGCAGAGAGTTAATGTAAGGTAAAACCTGTTGGTGTGTTGATGGTGCACAGACTAATCAGAAAGGGCGATTCCTCTGATAGACTCGTTCTAATTGGTCTTCATGTTTGCGGCATTCAAGATGCATTCTGCCAAAATCTTATCAGCCTGTATATTAGAACATTTATTCACAAGATAAGGGCAAAGTATGCTTATATAGATTACGTTCTGTGAAAGGGAGAGGAATGGGATTTGGTGATTTTAACATGGCCTTCAGAACAGGCAACATTTTGGAAGGGATTTCTTGGTGGACTGCAGAGGATCTGCTATGTCATAATCTGTCAAAGGAACCAGAGGGAAAGAAATGGGAACTAGAACCTGCAGCAGCTCTTAGAACTGTTCTCATACATAATTACACACTGGGCTGAATCAAACTATCGATGAATTAGCTCTCTTCAGTTGTTCTTGTGGTGAGAAAATGAAGTGAAACAATGCCCCTTACTGGCCACCAGAATTCCTTTGTTTTCACATATCCCAACTTGCTTTCGATAAGACACACACATAACAGTGAGAGCGAAGCCTGGGTCAGACTTTTATTGGTCACCCCTGGAGCTGTTTTTTATTTGGGGTGTAGGACCTTGCTCAAGTGCCCAACGGCAATATGGTGACTCCGCAAGCCACGGGATTTGAAGTGGCGACCTTCCGGTCACACGCACGCGTGCCTTACCTGCCAGACCGCGCACCGCCCCACTTAGCATCTCCAGTTTCCTTTTATCTCCCTGCACATCAGTCCCCAGAAAAGTGCAGCGAATGACCGTGAAGACCATTTAGTCAGGTGGTCAATGGAGTCCTGTTGTCAGGCTAGTTGAGTTCGCACTGGCTGACAGTGAGGAGTGATCTGCCCTCCACGTCTGCAGTTCTGAACAGAATGACATTCCTAAGGATGCGCCACCTAGTGGCCATCCAGAAGTGGCAGGTAATAACAGCACATGACATGTTTGTTCTTTGTTCGGTACTAAAAGTGATCATCGCCGCCGAGGGGGACTCACGCAGCCATCCGAGCTTGTTTGTTTCTCTAATAAAGATTTATGTTCATCTCCCGAATGCTCCTGGACTTCTCCGTGAATCACTGACTTGTTTCGCAGCAGTTCCACACCCCAGCGAGCTGCTGACTTGCTAAACCGACCTCTGACATTAAACCTCTAGCCATCCAATAAGAAGCTTACATGTCTTCACATATGCTTGCTCAGGCTTGACAAGAGATAGAACAAAAGTGGTTAATGATAAAAAAAAGCCACCTCAGCTGTTCTGTAAGCACCTGCTGTTGAGATTTTAGCATGCACCCTACCTTACCTTGCTGATGCTCTCTGGGCTATGACCAAGACATGGCCCCCTTCATCAAACATTTTTGTCTTCTTGTGTGTAACCTTCAAATTTCAAGATAAATTTATAGCTTACACTGCATTTAATTCCCACTAAAATCTGAGAGGCGGCTCTCAAATGTTATCAATGATAGTAATATTGTGAACAGGACAGCAGCCATAAATAATCCTTCATGTGGCTGTTTTTGGGCCACGACCTTCAGCCTGCAGTTTTTGTTCGTGAGAAATTTTCGAGGATCGAGGTTGTTGAGTGACACTGGTGACTGACACTGAGTAACACTGGAGAGAGACACTCGTGACAGACATCGATGAGAGACGCTGGTGAGTCACACTGGTGAAAAATACTGCTGCCTGACACCAGTGAAGGACACTATTCAATATTACTGTCAAGTGACATGGGTGACGAACACGGATAAAAAAAAACTCGAGCGAGAGACACTGATGAGTCTCGTGACTGAGATTTGTGAGAACTGAAAAGTCAGAAATGTCACTGCTGCTTTTACATGAGGGCGATGGGTAGTGCATCAGTGCCATTCAACCCTGTTTCCTGGCAGATTTTATTCAGTTTCAACTTCAACATCTGCTTCGCCCTCTCAACCATTCCGTCACTGGCTAAATGGTTGGGAGTTGATCTGTGGTACTACTCTGCCTGCCGTCAGACCGTGGAACCAGTGAACTGTGCATCCACAGCACCCATGTACACAATCTGAACATAGACCGGTGCTGCGCAGGATGTGCAGTGACGTTGGTAAAAAGAAGGGAAAGTATTACAGATACTCTAGTGGATAAGTCAACGCGGTCAAAGAAATTCATAAATCCAAAGTGTAAACCTGTAGGCTATGCATATCACACTGGGGAAGGCTGTTTACTAAACAGCTGTGCAGGCATTTTCCCTGGCTGACAGTTTAATATCCATCAGTTTCTTTATCCTTTGCACCTTCGTTGAACTGATGTCCATCAAGATTCATTTGTCAAATCTGATGTGTGCCGACCTTCCCTCAGTGCAATTTAACCTTGCGTTGGTCACATCCTCAGGAAAAGTGCCGCAGTTGTGCAGATTTTCTGCACCGCCCAGACGTGACTCAGGAACGCTGCACTGAGTCAAGGCGTTCGTGTAAACCTGTAACACCACTGGAGAAGCTCACACTTCATCACCGAGGGTGATGAACACTGGGAGCGCTAGCAGGAGGTGGGGGAGACCTGTCATAGCTCCACCCACTCGAGATCCTGCCCTCAAAAGTTCATCCTGGTCCTGACACAGATGAGCGAACCCTGTCACGATGAGGTCACAGCACGCCGATTGCATGTGACAAACCACAGAGGCCCAGTTAGCATCTTACGTTTACGTTTATCCAGCAGACACTCTTGTCCCAAGCGATGTACAGAGAGACCGATAGGTCATAGTATACAGCATTTAAGTAGCTACAGAAGGTATAAGTGCAGCTAGGCTGAGCATCCTATAAGGAACCAGCAAGATCTTTCATTGCAAGGTTAACCGACCAGAGAATATCTTCAAATTAAAAACCATGGCTAATGTCCTAGCAGGTGGAGATGCATAGTGAAGACCCTATGACTACATGAGGGAAAGTAGGAGGAAGACAGAGAAGATCCTAGTAGATAGGTTCAAAAGCATTTGTAGAAAAGACCATAAACAAGAGGTGTTTTGTGACAGAAAATGTCAGTTCGTGGATGCACTGTTGGCAATGTTCACAGACAGGATGAGTCCTAAGGCATCCCTTCAAGGTTAATAGTTTTCTGACCAGAAATAGATGGCCAACTTGTTCCACCATTGAGGAACCATACACGAGACATGTCAGACTTCAGAGAGACTTCTCACATGGAGAGGGCATTACCAGGTGGCACTGGTTTGCTGAGGTAGAGTATAGGTCTTGAGGAGTGTCTCGGTGGAGGTGAATGCGAGTCAGCTGGTGGTTCTGAAGGCCAGCATCAGGAAATTAAATTTGATATGAGCACCTATAGGGTGTCTATGAAGAGAAACAACGAGCAGTATAACATGGGAGCGTTTGGGCTGGTTGAATACCAGACCTGCTGCATTTTGGATCATCTGAAGTGATTCAACAGCACAGGGCAGCAGCCCAGCCAGCAAGGAGTTTCCAGTAATGACATGCACAGATGAGGAGATCTTGCAATGAAACACATGGTCACCCATTCAGTACAGAAAGACGGTGCCATTGAAAGAACATCGCAATGTCATTCAGAAAATAGCTTTTAATTCTTGCTGTAGGCCATCATATGTGAATTTCAGAAGTTGACGATTTCAGAGAAATATCCAGTGCCACCTTCCTCTCTCTATCCCGAGAGGCACTTCCTGCTGGAGGACTTCACCTCTCTCCTCATATGTATGTCTGAGTCCGTCACGGAGACCCGATGCACACCTTTGGGAATGCTGGAGACGAGACAACAAAATCCAAATGGAAAATGCTTCACTGATGTCAGGGATCGCGGGATGTTCGGTGTACGTCCAGAAGCAGCCCACTGCCTTCAGTTGTAACTGCTCAACCACGACAGAGATGATGGCATTGGAGGTCTGGGATGTTAGCCTGAAGCTAACAGCATGGAGAAAACTCCCTAAACTATGGCGTTCAGATGCAGGATTAAAGCAGGGATCGTCTTTAATCGCACACGTAATTACCCATATTTACAGGTATCTCTGCACAGGCCCACAGAACCTATTATGAATGACGGGATTTTGAACACCTTGCAGCTGATTTGAAATGGAACCTCAGTTGGCACATCCTGTACTTTAGACTCAGTCCCTTAACTTGAGCTGCGATCGCATGGCAAAAAAACTCTTAAAAACAATTGAATATACAGCACATTTAGCTCCAACAAACTATAACAGAGTATACTGTAAATCATTTTGCAGGCTGCTTTAACAGCTCTCTGCTATTTATCGTTTAGATCAGTGGTTTTTAATGGTCTGTGTCATGCTGCTATCACACAACAAAGATGCACCTTCTTGTATTCGAACATCCATCCGTTTTCTGTATTGAATATGCAGTACAGAGTTCCTGTTTGGCTCTGACATAACCGCCCAGAAATGAATATGAAATTCGTGCCTGCAGCTTTTGGGAAATTATCTGCCAATAATGTGGAAACTGGTGGCATTTTTATCCATCCATCCATCCATCCATCCA